>PVKU01005990.1:0-112316 GCA_004027475.1 Anoura caudifer
TGCTCTTCTTCTTCCCCTTCTGGTACCCCTATAATTCGGATGTTGGGACGTTTAAAGATGTCCTGGAGGTTCCTAAGCCTCTCCTCATTTTTTTTGAATTCTTGTTTCTTCCTTGTTTTTTGTTTGGTTGTTTCTTTCTTCCTTCTGGTCCACTCCATTGATTTGAGTCCCAGTTTTCCTCCCATCTCTGTTGGTTCCCTATGCATCTTTCTTCATTTCACTTATTGTAGCCTTCATTTTTTCATCTAATTTGTGAGCAAAATCAACCAATTCTGTAAGCATCCTGATTACCAGGGTTTTGAATTGTGCATCTGATAGGTTGGCAGTCTCTTCATCGCTTAGATAAATTGGCTCTGGGGCTTTGATTTGTTCTCTGGTTTGAGCCATTTTCATTTCTGGGTTTTTTTTTGTTTGTTTGTTTGTTTTGTCTAGTCGCGGCTGTTACATAGTGCGGGGTGGAGCCTCAGGTGTTCCCCAGGGCGGGACAGCCCAGTCACTGGGTAGTGACGCTGTATGTGGGGGCGGGGTCTGAGAGGAGATAATGGCGGTTGCTTTACTCACTCTCAGATTCCAGTTCCTTTCACCTCTTCCCCTTTGCCTGGATTATCTGCATGTGAATGTGGGACCACCCTGTCAGCCAGCTGCCTTGTGCGGCCTCACTGGTTCTGCACAGTTGCCACCCTGTGCCCGGGGTCTGCTAGTCGCCGCCTGTGCACCTGGGGGCTGCCAGCCGCTGCTGTCTGCGTGCCCGGTCCGCACCTCCGCTTTTTCCTGCCGCAACTCCGCCCCTCTTACCTGTCTGGATGAATCATTGTTGGACTTCCAAACAGTTTGATTTTCTGAGTTCTGGTTATTTTCTTGTTTCTAAATCTTTGTTGTCCTTAATTTTGGTTGTGAGAAGAGGCACAGTGCGTCTGCCTACGTCTCCATCTTGGCCGGAAGTCTCTGGTGCACTCATTTTTTAAAATGCAGTTTTGTTGTGGATTGTTTCAATGAGAAAAGATGGCTTACCTAGAATTTTAAAAAGTTAGGTGGGAAGAAAAATTAAAAAATATTACCATAAAAGCTATTTTAAACCTCTAGGCATGAGAGATAAGGAAGGAGTATCTAAAACCAAAACCCTGGAGTCCAATTATTAACATGCCTCACGTAATAACAGCATGAAACAAACCAAATAGAACTCTGGTGATCCTCCAGTTTGTGGGTTGTGCACAAAACCCAGGAAAATTTTGTTATTTCCTTGGAATGTGTTGTATGTCTTCTTATAGTGTACTCCCTCCAGTTGTGTTTGCCATTTTAATATTCATGTTTTCCCATCAGCCAATTGTTCCTTCATGGTTTTTGGTTTTAGCTCAGGCCTAAAAGAAGCTTCTGTTACCTCCATGGAGAGCAGATACATGTCTGAATGAGTGGTTCTGGTACTTGCTTAGAAACTGTGCAATTCACCCCACAGTCTACACAAGCTTTCTGCTGGGTTCCTAGTGGCAGGGTAGGCGAAGGTGTCATCATGAACTCTGACTGCCTTGGAAATGGAAGCCTGCCATCTCTCTGAAATCTCTTCTCCTAACAAAACATATCAAACAAACATAACCCAAAATCAAAATCAATGCCAAGGTAGGTAGATAGACAGACAGAGAGATAGAATTTAAATGTGTACGAAAATCATTTCCAATTCAGAAGCTGCCCTTCTCCCTGAGACATTCCCTCAGTCCTTTCCATCCATAATGGTGGTTGGTGTTAGCTGACATTTCTGTGCCAAACGTATTTGTGTTTGATACCGAAGAGGCTACCTGAACTTCACCAGCTGCTTGCTCTATTTGTACAACTTTTAGTTTGGGTGGCTGCCATGTTAAAAAATTAAGTTAGGCTCCTGGAAACTGAGGTGCCTTCACTCCTTTATACACAATGAACTTCTTGAGTCCAGTGTTCTGGCATCATAAGCCCAAGGGACTCTGGGTTTGCATGGATACTCTAGATTTTAAAAATTACGTGATCTTGTTTTGATTTCCATTGCAAAAGATATATTTTAAGTAATTCAAATGGTGAGGTGTAAGAGTGAAAATTGCTACTAATAAGTAAAACAATTGGCGTTGAAGTTATGTACTGTTAGCATTAAAACCAAACATTATTAGTAGATTTCCTAAAAGGCAGTCCTTTCTGCTTTTCCATTTTTGTCTATTCTCTACAGTGTTTCTTGTTTGTTTGTTTGTCCTTTGAGGTAACATCCATTTTTATTGATTAGTTCATTGTATTCTTCAGTGTCACTGTTTCAGATAGACAGTAGCAGCAATCTTTTTACTTTGCTTTGCTTTTGGTATTGTAACAAATCTGATGTTCAGAAGTCATGTATTCCTTGAAAAATCTTTTTTAAATTGATATATATCATGCATGCATGGAAGTGCATAAATCGTGTGATTTCAGTGTGGTAAATTTCCACAAAGTGAACACACGCATGTAACCTGCACCTAGTTGAAAAAGAAACAGAACATCTGTTCACTGTAGAAGTCCTCCATACCTCTCCCCAGTCATTATTTCTCCCAAGAATAACTATTCTGATTTGTAACACTGCAGATTAATTTTGCTTGGTTATGAAATACATGCTATTGGAATAATAAAGTATGCTTTCTTTTCTTCCTGTATTCTTTTGTATAACATTTTATTTGTGAGGTTCCCCCATATGGTTGTGTGCACTTGTAGTCAATTCATTCTCCTTCCAATTGAGTATGCCCTTGCTTGAGTACACCATGTTTTTTTTTTTTTTTAATACATCCTATTTTTCATGGGTGTTTCGATTGTTTCTGTTTGGGGACTATCATGAATAGTACAGCTATGACATTCTACTAGCTTTGTTTTAGTTAGCATTTGCATACTTTTCTGTTGCTTAAATACTCAGGAGTAGAAATCTTATAGGAGGAATATACAAAAAGTGTATGTTCAGCCTTTCCAAAGTGGTGGTAGAGAGTAGGTACTGCATTTTGCATGAAAGTGGACTGTGCTGCTATGCATTTTTATATTTCTGGGGAATATATCAGTATTTACTATTTGAAAGGAATTGAAAAATGTTCACTTTCTTTGGCATGGTTTCTATCATTTGCTTTTATCTGAGAACTCACAAGTTATTGTATAGGTCATATGGTCTGAAGTAAATTGGGTGTAAATGCACAATCTTGCTCCATTCCAATTTACCAAGTCCAGAGGAAAACATTTGTTACCCTATATTTTTATAACGCTTCATTGTGATATGAGGAGGCTCCAAGTTTTAAGAAAAGGAAATTGAGAAGAGAGAACTAATATGATTCAGTGTGATTTTTAAGGTAACAACTAGAGTCTTTGCAAGGAAGGAGCCAACAGGTCTGACATAAAACATCAGGGCCACCCATTTTTTTGCAGTGGGATTAAGGGAATGGAAGAATTGTGCTTTTCAGCATCACAGAGTCCTCCTCCCAAACAGTCCATATTTAAAGTGTAATGTTGCATATCTTCAGAAAGAAGCTGCAAGGGAAAATTGAGCTTTCTTTACAACTTGACTATACTTTCTAGATTTGAAGTCTATGGCCATAAATCACACTTTAGATGTCTTCGTGAACTTATACCACCTGGTAGTTGGAGGATGTGGGTCCAGAAGGGTTTGTTGCAATGAAATCAAGTCCTCCTTTTAATCAAAATAATTTGATATCATTATCCTAATTATCAATCTGATCTGATGTATTAGTTAGGAATCAGATTAGGCTGCAGTAACAAAAGGATCCCCAAATCCAATGACTTATATGAGATAGAAATTTAATTCTCCCTGACATCAATCTGTGCAGTTCACCTAGGTTTATCTTGGTGGATTGACACTGGAAGGGACTCAGGCCCATTTGATTGCATTGCTCTTCCATCCTCAACACATGATGGTTTCCATCTCATGGTTCAGAATGGCTGCTCTAGCTCTCTCCGTCCAGTCTGTGCTCTCACCACCAGAAGAGGAGTAAGTGGCAGAGGGACAACATATTTCTTTCTTTAAGGGCACAGTCTGGATACTATGCACATCTCTACCATGCTCATTCTTTGGCCAAAACTTAGTCCCCTGGCCACATCCAGTGGTAGGGAGGCTGAAAGACATAGTCCTTAGCTGAGGGCTACTGGTCAGCTAAAATTTCATAACTATGAAGGGGTAATGGATAGTGGAAAGCAACTAATAGTCCTGTGTGGACTTGGAGCCTTTATTACTATGTCATATATTTTTATTCATGGACTCTGATCTCTTCATCATTCTCTCTCACTCCTGTCTTTCTTACTTGTTTTTCTTTTGGCATAGAACTCATCCATTAAAGCTCCACAACTCACTTCTGATCTCTGGAAGTTGCTCTGTTTAACCAGGAAAAAGGACAGCAGACCCTGTGATCCTACATGTCTTATCCCATATGTTAAGCTGAGAAAACGGAGATTTCTCTTTGTATTACTAAGTTCACAAGTTAATTTCTCAGAGATAATTGGGATAGTTCTAGAATCTTGTGTCTGAATGCCCTTGGCAAAGTTGAGCTAAAAAAAGAAAGAAAAAAGTTGATCCCAATACCTAGCAATCTATATTTAACCAGTGCACTTGTAAGTATGTGTTAGGGAAATAATAGTTATCAGTTTCCAGTGAATTATAAAGGAAAATAATTGGCTAACCTTGAGATAACAGGGGTGGTGGGCAGATGAATAGTAGAGCGCCTCCACTTTTCAAGAGGAATGGGAGCTTGGAATGCATTGTCTTCTGAGACAGGAGAGCTGAGCCTTCATTGTGTGTCCCAGGAACAGAGCAGCCACATTGCCCTGTAAGCTTGTCTCAGCTCATCTGCAGCCTTCAACACCTCTGAGTCGTTTGTGGTTGTCTGAGGCTGTAATTTTCTGGCAGGCACATTTTCAGCATCACTTTCAGAGTCAGATGCCATCTAGCTCTGCAGTTTGCTAACCCCAGTTTGACTTCAAGTTCTACCCCTACGTTTTTGTCACCTGGCTTTTGGCGAGTTTCTTTACCTTCTTCTGACCTTTTTTCTTCTGTTGATAACATGAGAAAACTTTGCTTGTAACCTTCCATTCATGCAAGAGTTGTTGGTTATGTGAACACTGAAGAGGATGAGTGTGTGGGACCCATCATGCTGATGATGGAGGCCAAAAGGCACACATTCTATTAGCACAGGTTTGGTCAGCCTTTGGGTTGACTGTTATCTCTGTGAGGACATTTCTAGTAAGGGATATAGTATAATGAAGCAATGAATAGCTTGGGCTCTGAAGTCAGACAGATCTAGACTGGATCCCCAGCTCTGTGTAGCCTTCTCTGGGTCTCTGTTTCCTCATAGTATTGTCACTAAGATTATTGACTCTGGAACAAATCCCAGCTGTACTCCTTTCTAATTATGTGACCTTAGGCAATATATTCTCTCTCTATCTCAGAGCCCCTTTCATAGCAGTATTTTAGGGTTTCCAAAAAAATTAGGTGATATAATCTATAGATAGCATTTAGTGTAGACCCTGGCACATAATAAGTGCCAGTAAAATATAGCTGCTATATTGTTTTGGTTGCTGTGAGTTTTTTTTTTTTAATTTAAGAATTTATTTGTTCCTCTGGCAGGTGTAGCTCAGTGGACTGAGCACAGGCTGTGAACCAAAGCATCACCACTTTGATTCCAAGTCAGAGCACATGCCTGGGTTGTGGGCCAGGTCCCCAATGGGGGGCATGTGAGAGGCAACCAAACATTGATGTTTCTCTTCCTCTCTTTCTCCCACCCTTCCTCTCTCTTTAAAAATAAATAGATAAAATCTGATGCATGTGCCCGTGCCTGGGACGCCAGTGTTGGAGGTGTCTGTAACACTCCTTCCTTGGTCTCTGCAACCCATGCCCGACAGTGAGAGTTGGGCTCACACCATCTTTCCTCCACCCCTGTGAATTCCACTCCAGCCTAAACACTTTTTCCTTTTCTACAATCTCAGCCTACTCCCACCCCACCCCTATCCAAGTGTATCCCAGGCCCCAGCAGCAGAAACCGTACCATCTCTACGCCCATGTTCTCCAACATGGGATGCAGCAGTGTCTACAAGTGTTCTTAAAGGAGAGATGAATAATACTGCAGCCAGCCCAATGTCTGCTGCCACTTCAAGTAGTGGAAAGAATACAGGGAAGTCTACGAGCTTTGCCTCAGAATTGCACAGTATGATTTGTTTAGGACTTCCAGCCAAGATGGAGGTGCAGGTAGACACACTGTGCCTCCTTGCACAACCAAAAGAAGGACAACAACAATTTAAAAACAAAAAACAACCAGAACAGACAGAAAATCAAACTGTATGGAAATCCAACAACCAAGGAGTTAAAGAAGACACATACATCCAGATGGGTCGGAGGGGCGGAGTCGGGCAGCCGGGGCAGAGAGGACTTGCGGCAAGGAGGTGGCTAGCAGACCAGGGCACACAAGGCGGTGGCTGGCAGACTGGGTGTACCCACATTTGCATGCAGATAAACCAGGCGAAACAAAGGGGGAGTGGGAACTCCCAGCCACACAGGAAAATTCACTGGAGAGACCAACAGGGTCCTAGAATGTACACAAACTGACCCACATGGGAATCAGCAACAGAGGGGCTCAATTTGCTTGTGGGAAGTGGGGAAGTGACTGAAATCCATCAGAGAGTGGAGCAAGTGCCATCATTCCCTCTCAGACCCCTTCCCCACATAGAGTGTCACAACCCAGCAACTGGGTTGCCCCACCCTGGTGAACACCTAAGGGTCTGCCCCTCACTACATAACAGGCATGTCAAGACAAAAAAAAAAAAAAGGACTAAATGAAAGAATAGATCAAAGCTCCAGAAAAAAATACAGCTAAGCAATGAAGAGGTAACTTCAGATGAACAGTTCAAAACACTGGTAATCAGGATGCTCACAGAATTGGTTGAATTTAGTCACAAATTAGATGAAAAAATGAAGGATATGCTAAATGAAATAAGGGAAAATGTAAAGGAATCAATAGTGATGGGAAGGAAACTGGGACTCAGATCAACAGTGTGGACCAGAAGAAAGAAACATCCAACCAGAAAAGATTGAAGAAACAAGAATTAAAAAAAAAAAAAAAAGAGGAGCGGCTTACGAACCTCCAGGACATCTTTAAACATTCCAACATCTGAATTAGAGGGGTACCAGAAGGAGAAGAGGAAGAGCAACAAGTGGAAAAGTTATTTGAACAAATAATAAAGGAGAACTTCCCCGATCTGGCAAAGGAAATAGACTTCCAGGAAGTCCAGGAAACTCAGAGAGTCCCAAAGAATTTGGACCCAAGGAGGAGCAACCAAGGCACATTGTAATTACATTAGCCAAGATTAAAAATAAGGAGAGAATCTTGGAAGCCACAAGAGAAAAGGAGACAGTTACCTACAAAGGAGTCCCATCAAGACTGTCAGCTGATTTCTCAAAAGAGATCTTACAGGCAAGAAGGGGCTGGAAAGAAGTATTCAAAGTCATGAAAGGCAAGGACCTACATCCAAGATTGCTCTATCCAGCAAAGCTTTTATTTAGAATGGAAGGGCAGATAAAGTGCTTCCCAGGTAAGGTCAAGTTAAAGTTCATCATCACCAAGCCCTTATTATATGAAATGTTAAAGGGATTTATCTAAGAAAAGAAGATTAAAAATATGTACAGTAAAATGACAGCAAACTCACAATTATTAACAACCATGCCTAAAACAAAAACAAAAGCAAACTAAGCAAACAACAAGAACAGGAACAGAACTACAGAAATGAAGATCATGTGGAGGGCTAGCAAAAGGGCACCGAGAGGGCGAGAGAGGGAGAAAAGGTACAGAGAACAAGTAGCATAGATGGTAGGTAGAAAATAGACAGGGGGAGCATAATAGTATGGGAAAAGTAGAAGCCAAAGAACTTACATGTATGACACATGAACTAAAGGGGGGGAATGTGGGTGGGAGTGGGTGAGCAGTATGGAGGGGAATGAAGGGGGGAAATGGGACAACTGTAATAGCGTAATTAATATAATATATTAAAAATAAATAAAAAATAGATAAAATCTTTTAAAAAAGAATTTATTTGTAGAATTTTTAACAGCTTTATTTAGGTATGACTGACTTGCATTAAACTGCATGCATTCGATGTGTAAAATTTGATTGATTTTGACATACAGATACCCATGTAAACAGTGAAGATAATGGACCTATTGCTTCTCAAAATTTCTTCATGCTTCTTTGTAATCTATCCCTCCTTCCTCTCCAAAATCTCTCCACTGCACTCCCCTGATGATCTGTTTTATGTTGCTGTAGATTAGTTTGTAATTTCTAACATTTTATATAAATAGAATCATATGGTACATATGTATTCTTTCTTGACTTGCTTATTTTCACTTGTTCACGTTACATGAATCAACAGGTCATGCCTTCTTATTGCTGACTAGTATGCCAGTGACATTGGCATATTATTCACTCATTTACCTATTGTTGGACATTGGGTTGTTTCAGTTTGGGGCTATTATAAATAAAGTTGCTATGTTCATTCCTGTACATGTCTTTGTAGGGAGAAACATTTCCTTTTCTCCTGGTTAAGTACTTAAGAGTGGAATGGCTGGGTCATATGATAGGATATTTTTGACTTTGTAAAAAATTGCCAACTATTTTAAAAAATGGTTATAGCATTTTACTTTCCAAGTTTTGGTATATAAGAATTCCAGTTCCTTCAAATCCTCACTGACACTTGGTATGGTCAGTCATTTTAATTTAGCCATTTTAATTGTTATATAGTAGCATCTAATTGTGGTTTTAATTTCTCTTTCCCTAATGACTAATGAAATTGAGTATCTTTATATGTGCTTATTTGCCACCTGTGTAGATTGTTTGGTGAAGTGTTTTTTCAGATATTTTGCCTGTTTTGTATTGGGTTGTTTGTTTCTTTATTTTTGAGTTTTGGGAGTTTTTTATATTCTACATTTGACTGCTTTACTACATGTGTGATTTGCAAATACTTTTTCTAGTGCGTGTATTGTCTTTTGAAGACAATAGTCTTCATTTTTAGTCTTAATTTTTAAGAAGTTTAATTATCGCCCTGGCCAGTGTAGCGCAGTGGATTGAGCGTGGGCCTGCGAACTAAAGGATTGTGGTTTGATTCCCAGTCAGGGCACATGCCTGGGTTGCAGGCCAGTTCCCAGTGGGGGGGGATGCACGAGAGGCAACCACACATTGATATTTCTCTCCCTCTCTCCTTCCCTTCTCCTCTAAAGATAAAGTAAATAAAATCTTTTAAAAAAAGAAGTCTAATTATCAATAGTTTTTCTTTTACTAATTGCACTATGGCTAAGAAATTGTTGCCTAATTTAAGGACACACAGATTTTTCTCCTAGATGCTTTATAGTTTTAGGTTCCACAGTTGGTCTAATATCCATTTTAGGTTAATTCTGTAAGTGGAGTGAGGTATGGATCAGAGGTAGTTTTGTTTTTGCATACATATGTCACATTGTTCCAGGACTATTAGTTGAAAACATTATCCTTTCGTCACTGAATTGTCTTTGTACTTGTTGAAAATCCATTGACCATAAATGTGTAGAACTGTTTTGTGACTCTGTATTCTATTCTGTTACATTGCTCTGTTTTTCTATGTTGATGCTAGTACCACACTGTCTCAATTACTTTTTATTAAGTGTTGAAATCAGGTAATGTAAGTCCTCCATCTTTTATCTTCTTTTTCCAAGTTATTTAGCTATTCTTGGTCTTTTGCATTACCACATGAATTTTTGAACCAATTGACTTCTATAGATGTGTCTGCTAGAATTTTGATTAGAATTGTGTTGACCCTATAGATAAGTTTGGGGAAAATTGATATCATAATAGTCAGCCTTTTTATCCTTAAACACAGTCTACTTGTAAATCTATTTAGATTGTTAATTTATTTTAGCAACATTTTATAATTTTTAGTGTAAGGTCTTGTACATTTCTTTGTTAGATTTATCCCTATTCATCTGTGCTATTTTGTTGTAAATATTTGTACAAAAATTTAATTTATGACTGTACATTGCATATAAAAATGAACTTTATTTTTGTGTATTTTATATTTTGATCTTGTCTCTGTATACCTACTAAACTCAGTCAAATTCTAGAAACTTTTTTTACATTCTCTAGAATCTTTTTATGGAAATGATCATTCTGTCTGTAAAAATGATAATTTCATATCCTCCTTTAAATTTAGGTATTTTAAGGTTTCTCTTTTTCTCTTATTGTACTGACTAAAACCTACAGTACAATGTTACAGGAGTAAATGCAGCCATCTTTGTCTTGTTCATGATTTGAATACTTCCTATTTCTGCTGAAGTGATCATGCTATTTTTCTGTCAGGACTTTAAAGAACTTTTCCTACTGTCTTCCAGTCTCCATGATTTCTGAGGAGAGACGCACAATCATTCCATTCATTGTTCTCCTCTTTGCAGCGTGTTGTTTTTCTCTAGTTCTTTAAAATAATTTTTAAAAAATTTGGGATTGAGTGGTTTGGTTTTGATGTAGCTATTTGTGGTTTTTCTTTGAGTTAATCCTATATGAAGTTTGCTGTACTTCTTGAAATTGCAAATTTATATATTTTACCAAATTTCAGAAGTTTCTGCCATATAAAAATTGTTTTTCAACATGAGACTCTCTTCTTCTTCTGGGACTTCAATAGCATAAATTTAAGACATTTTAATATTGCTCCACAGGCTCTGTTTATGTTTTGTTAAATTTTTTCCTTCCTTTTCTTTGGATTGAATGATTTCTATTGATTTATCTTCAAGTTTCCTGACTCTTTCCTTGGTTATATTTATTCTACCATTAAAACATTCAATGCTTTTTAATTTCAGATATTTTATTTTTATAGTTTCTATAGCTACTAAAAATTTCTATTTTCTACTCATTTTAATTATTTTAACCTTTATCTTATGGAGTATAGTTATAATAGTTGCTTTAATGTTTTTTGTCTGATAATCATGATCATGTTGGTGTTGACATCTATTGATTATCTTTTTCTTTGAAAATTGGTCACATTTTCCTATTTTTTGTATGTCAAGTATCCTGCACAATCTAAATTTTATGTAGTTCAGACTTTGCATCCTGCCAAAATCTTCCAGAGAATATTGAATTTTATTTTATTTTGTTTATTATTTTTATTTTTTGCTTAGCAGGCAGTCCACCTAGTTAGTTCACACTGTTTCATCTTCTGTGAGTGGTGGTTTCTAGGCTAGTTCAATTCTAAAAGCTTTTAGATCTACGTCACACTTGCATAGCTTAGATTTGTGCCAGGTAGTGTTTCTGATTCATTCACAGAATTACAAAATTTTCATCTTCAGCTCTTTCCTTTTCAGGATTTCCTCCACGTTCTGCAGTTTTCAGGGCCCTCCTTCTTAGAGGGTTATGAAGATGGTTAGGAAGATAGCATTTCTCATGCTGGTCTAACTGCCTACTGCTAGGCTATTGCAGCAGAGTGCTACAATTAGGATCCACCTTGGGGCAAACCTGGAAGAGAGAAAAAGAGAGAGGATATGGGGATTTCCTTTACACTCCTTTGATCTCAGAGGCCTTTCTCCCCAGTTCTACGGAGAAAAACAAGAGATTTCTCTGAGAGCTATTGGTGTATAAGCTACTGCTGGCACTTCAATTTCAGGGCTTTCAGGGAGTTGCTTTTATATTTTGTCCAGGTTGTTTAGCTGAAATCAGTGAGAGGAATAGGCTGGAGTGGACTACTCCATCAGGACTGCAATAGAAGTTTCAGGGCATTATTTAAAGGGTTAAATGTTTTCTCCCATGTTCTTTAAAAGTTCAGTTCAGAATTTATTCTTTCATGCCTCTTAGTGTTTAAATGATTTTTCTAAATAGTCACAGTTGGTAGCACAACTGTAATCCAAGCTGAGTGTTTAAAATGGCTGACAGCATTCCAGCTGGTTTCTATCGGGTTGGCCACAGTGATGGATGCATGGAACACAGGCCACGTCGTGCGGCTTCCACCAGTGCTTCTGAGTGCAACAGGTGTGTATACGTCACAGATGACAGTTTCTCATGAGGGACTCCGCAGTTATCATAGATCTTGGAACTTTCTGCTGGTGAGAATTTTTGTTTTTGCTCTGTGAGTCATACAGCTCCCAATGATTCCTGACATTTCTCACAGTCTTAAGCCCAAGTTTTGTCACTATGGGGAATGAAGAAATATAGAATTTGTAGGGACCCATGGACAATGGGAAGGGTAGGATTGTATTTTCAAAGAGGGTTTCTTCTCATTTTATGGAAATGGATAATAAAAGAACAACTTGATTTATATTATGCCCAAGATTTTGATTAAATTTGTGCAGTAATTATTCAGTTACTATCTTTAACCAGACATTCATTGGCATCTATGAATGATTAGAGCATTGGAAGAAGCAACATAGGGGCTAATTATGACCATGTGACTTTATCATTTCTTTCTTTCTTTAACACATGGAGGGAATAAATAAGTATATTGGAATAAGGCCAGGAATGCTCCTTACCCAAGAGGAAATTATTGCAGAGGAATCCAGAACAATTAGACCGTGTTACCTCCTTTTGTTAAGGCAGTCGTCTGAGGTCATAGCTAATGTAAAGGAGGGCATTGTCAGCAACAAGTAAAGTGAGGCTGTCGTTAAAATGAAACAGGCCGTGCTTTTCTCTGTGACCTCTCACTACAACCAGGTCTCCCATGATAGCCATTGGCGCCAATGAAAATTGGGCAGAAAAGTTGGAACCCTTCCCAGTCCAGAATATGCCTTACCAGCCCTTCTACTTGAGAGCTATTTTAAATCTTTTTGAAACTATCTAAGTAGAGATAAAGTAGGAAAATACACACTGCTAATAAATAGATGAGTTTAATAAAATTTTTCTATAGAATGAATATAGGGGAGAGAAAATCAAAATGGAAATCAGGAATTTTGGACTTATTAACTTGACACAGTTGAAGATACTCTGTGGGCCTAAGTTTCGCCTTTTGTATAATGGCAGAGGGTATTTATTAATAGTGCAAAGAAAAGTGAAAACCATTAAATAATGGTAGCTGTCAGGTTTTGTATTGTGTGCACTACAAGGATTGGCTCACTTAATCTCATAGCAACTCTAATATACAAACTGTTAATATTTTCTTTTGCCAGGTGAGGGAACTGAGGCTTAGAGAAGTTTTATCTGACTTGTCAAAGTCAAATAGTTAGTCTTCTAATTAATGCTTCCTGACTCTAGACTCTTGACAATTGGAACTACTCAGTAGTAGAGACCAATTGGAGTCATGTTCTGATTGTTTAGTAGTGGCTTCCTGGAGCACTGTGTTCATAATCATTTCAAGGCCCATCCTGGCTAAATATACTAGAATAGTTTCTAATTGATTATTGACCCCTGCAATGGCACAGGAGGGCAAAATGAAGGCACATATGCCCAGTATTTGCCATCCACACCTGGTGGTAACTGAGGGCCCTTTCAACAAAAACACTGAACTCAACAGTTAATGATGCTACCTCTAGCAAATATAGCTTTTTCGGTTTACATCATTTCCCATTAACTTTAGGGCTTTTTGATATAATCACAGGCAAAGTATTAGTTTTCCAGAGGAGAGCTCTTCTCTTTAAAATAGATTTTGAGAGATAGCCTAAATTATCACAGGACTGAAAGAACCATTATACATACATATGGTCCTAATATTAAAAAACTTAGAAGTACCTGTGATAGTGAAAAAAATCAGCATGATATGACATCAAATAATTATTGTGAATTTTTGAGATAGATGTTTGTGTTCTGAAGAATAGGGATATTATAAATCTTTACACAGATACACAAACACTTGGTGGCAAATTAAATCTGGGAAAATTTATAAAGTGTATCCTAATCTTGCATGTTTAAAGATTCAAAATATAATCATTAGATAAGAGAAATTTAGTAAATTTTTATGTTATGTTTCCCAATAACTTTGACCATGGAACCATTTTACTTGTTAACAACTATTAAAATCCTAAAGAACTATTGTCACACTTTTGGAAATGCCAGCCTAAGACTCGCATGTATCAAATGAAATAGGAATATATTTCAGGGTGACTTGCTTCCCTTAATCAGCATGAAATTGACATTGAGAGCTAAGCAACCCTGCTCACAGCTTGAAATGAGGACATAAGGAAGAACTCTTTGGGTGAAGTTTATTGCCAACTGAAATGAATTTCAGTTGAAAGTTACTAAGATAAGTCATAATAATAAACAAATGGTAGTTCCAGCAGCAGCCTCAGTCCTGGGATAAATCATCATAAAATAGTGTTGATTTAAGGGAAGAAAAAATTATTTATATTACTTAGAACAGAGAAGAAATAGAAATGAACATGTTCAATAATTCCATGGAAAAAATCTAAAACCTTATCTTAGTATCTAACCACATTTAGGCAAAAACAGCTTTGCTATGCCCATTCAATGTTCTTTTAAAATTAGAAAGAGACCCACTGGGTAAGGCAATACTTCCTAAATTTTCATGTTTATCTGAGTGATATATAGGCTTATTAAACATGCAGGACTCCCAAATGCACTCAGATTTTGATTAGCAGGTGTGGGTTGAGGCCCAGGATACCATATTCTTTTACAACATGTGGAGAAACAATGATGTAAACCATATGATAATTCTAGAAATGATAAAGTACTGTGAGAGCCCTCGGAACCCTCAATATAAATAATCATTCCACCCTGGCTGATTTTTGGCAATATATCAAAAAATGCATTGCCCTTTATATTAATTGGAGCCAACTGATACTTTAACACATAGATTGAAAATGTAAATCCTCAACATACAGGAGTTAGTTTCTTGTACAGAAGTTTTTTTGTTTGTTTGTTTTTAACTCACCTAAATAGTCCATGTAGGGTCCATGTTAACAGAGTCTTGTTCCCACATAATCATTATGGGAAGCAGGAAGATGGAGTCTTGGCCATCTTCAGCTTATGGCATCTAATATCACTTGGATGTTGACAGCCAGCTGGTGAAAGGTGAGAAAGCCTGGAGAATCACGAATAGTATTATGGGCTGAATTGTGTACCACCACCCCCTGCCCCATTCATGGTACTGGCTCTAACCGCCAGTACCGCAGAATATGGCCCCGTTTTTAGAGACAGGGCCTTTAAAGAGGTTATCAAGTTAAAATGTGGCCCTTAGTGCGGGCCCTAATCCAATATACTGGTACTGGTTCCTGTATAAGAAGAGAAAATTTGGATGCACAGAGAAACATTAGGGATGTGTGTGCACAGAGAAAAGACCATGTAAGGACACAGCAAGAAGATGCCAAGGTGAGATGTCTTTGGGACAAACCAAACCTACCAACATCTTGATCTTTGACGTCTAGCCTCCAGAACTGTAAGCAAATAAATTTCTGTTGTTTAAGCCACCCAGTCTGTGGTATTTTGTTATGGCAGCCCTAGTAAACTAATATTTTCACGTGATTTTCACTCATACTCCATTAACTAGAAGTTAGCCACGTGGCTTCCTAAGTGCAGTGGGGTCTGGAAAGTGTAACCTGGCTACATGCCAGGGAGAAGATAAAATGAGATTAGTAAATAGTGCCTGCCATACCTTTTGTCTCATGTTTTGCAATTGTGCTATGCATCTAAGGGTATCATCAGCTTGTTAATTCTAGTAGACCATATCATCAGTTCTTCTCTAGCTTTAACAAAGTTCTGCTTTGGTGGGAGGTAAATGGACAATGGAAAGAATTACCTGAAGATTCTGGCTCATCTGCCCTCAAGCTATCAGACCTGGAGCATTCATTACATGGTTGTTGGAAGTGAGGAAAAGCCAAAAAAAGAGAACAGGACACATGAAACTGAGGCCAAGAGTGGTAACCATTTACATTGTCCAAAACCCAAAATGCAAGGCTTGTTTTAATAGCAAGTCCATTAGCTGCAACATTGTGAAGCAGAGGAGTGTTTTCCGATTTTTAATTTAAGGCAAACATACATACAAAATGAACACGGATCCTAAGTGTGCAGCTTGAGAAACTTTTCACAAATTCAGCTTACTCATGAGGTCAGCATCCAGATCATAAAATACAAGATTATCACTGCAGCAGCCTCCTACACTCTTCAGTCACTACTCTCCACGGGTAACCCCTATCCAGACTTTTAACCCCACAGTTTAGTTTCACCTATTGAACTTTACATTTGGGATCCTACACTATGTACTGCTTTGTGTCTATTTGTTTGACTCAACATTATGTTTATGAGATCCATTCATGTTGTGTGTATCCAGTTAAATAGTTTACTTATTCTTGTTGTACAGGACTTCACAGCATGACTATATTGTAATTCATTTGTTTATTCTTTCCTTGATGGGCATTTAGGCTGTCTCCAGTTTGCAGCAATAGCAAATAGTGCTGCTATTTGTAATATTTTCTTGGTGAGAGTATTATGTACATCTCTTGGGAGTAGGATTGCTTCATCACAGGTATGTTCATTTTCAGCTTTAGCAGATATTACAAAACAATTTTTCAAAGTGGTTGTACCAAGAGAGTTTATTTGTTATTCCATGTCCTATTCTTCCCTTTCTGTCCCACTCTAAAAATATCCTTCCTGCTGCATCCCTATGGACCTATTACTGATCCTGGAGGCCTCAATCTGTCAGACCAGCCTAAAATAGGCCTCACATAGGCCTGCCATGTGCCTCCCTTGTCAGCATTTGCCCATTTGTTGCATTCACTTAGGTCCATTCTAACTTTAAATAAAATCAATTCCAAAGTAGTTGTGAAGCATTCCACTAGTTAGTGCACTGCAGTTAACAAACTCAATGCAAAGGCACTCAGGCCAGAAAGCATATTAGTTCAGTTGGTCCTCATAACTGAGAAAACCTAGAGAGATGCGGTTCCCAAAGAGTCATCAGGGCCCTGTCCCTCCTGATGGACCTCAGCCATCTTCTCTCTGTATAGCAACCTTCCCTCCTATTAGGGGTGGGTTTTCTCCATGTAGTGGATAACAGCAGTGTCCAGTTCCCTTCTTCTCTTATTGGGCCCCACTGGGATTCAGGCAACCTCTGAACCAGTCATTTGCTGCAGGGGTGAGGAAGAGAAGAGGCATGTTCTACGGGCCTGAACTGGGTAAAATGCCCACCCCGTGGTGTGAAGGAGTGGGATCCATGCTTGAGATATTCACCAGGACAACAGGGCATAATAGGAGACCATTTGCCAAAGTGCGAAGGGTACTGGGCCAATAAAGACAAGAGCTGTCCACTCTGAAGTCAGTTTGTGCTTCCTCTGGGAGGATATTGACATTTCAAAGAGCATCACATGTGGTCCAGCTTGAATGATGGGAATTTAAGGCTCTGGGGCAGGTGAACTCTCTGGGGTCACTTCAAATCACTCAGATGGGTGACTGCCCATGACCAGCTTTCTTATGAGGCCAACTCTGTTACAATGGGCATAAAATATCTCATTATAATGGACCCAGTTTTGGTCTGCTAACTCAGCACAAAGAGGCCAAGTGAGTCCTTCATGTCTTTTAAAATGGAAATGAAGGGATCTACACAGTACCTGACATCATCAGTTTAGCCAAGATGATACTGGCAAGGCCATGTCTGATTGGTGAATGAAAGGAGGTGTTAGCCATGATGATTCTGGGCAGCATAATGACTAATAACAATCCCTGCAAATGAAGAACAGTCAGGCTGGCGATAGAGTCAGTGATGAGAGTGAGAAAAGCAATTAAACAAGCTCACTGCGATTCTCTTAGCCCCTACTTTCATTGCCATGCAATTCATAGTAAAACAGAATAATTTAACTAAAGTGATATAATAGGTCTTGACCCTCATTGAGTAACATGCAGATTATGTTGTAACAGCATGGATTTTAGAAACAGGCCCCACATGTTACTTGCTTTTAAATTCTTTGTGGAGTAAATGAGGATCTTAAAGGAAATTATTTTGGATGACTATCACCATGCCAAGTTCAAAATCTCCTGAGTGACTATACTATACCAGGTTCAAATCTCAGGGCATTTGAGAAAGGACAGCTAAAATATACTCTGGCATGGCTCTATAGTGAGTGAACCAGTGGAGTAAATATCCACCTATTTAATGGAAATAGTAAAGCAAAGTGGAATTTCTCAGTGGAAATGTCCTTAATCCCCTCTCAGAAAAAGAAAATATGTTTGAAGTTTTAAGTTAGATCCTAAAAACATCAAAGAAAGATCATTTTTAAACCACCTCCACATGCACACTGGAAGCAAAGTGAATGCATCCAAGTTGCAAGTGTTCTTTCTGCTCTGCCCTTGCCAGCTGTGTGATCTTGGGCTAAGTACTATATGTCTTTAAGCCCCAGCTGATGGTATTAACTTCAAAGGATTAATGTGAAATATGCTCCAGCATCAGATAGTCTCCTCAAAGAGCTTTGCACAGTGTAGGGGACATGGGAGCTCTCAATACATATTAGCTGTTAGGAGGTTTGTAAATTCATAATTTTTCATACTTTTGTTGTGAGGATTGAATTATGCTCCCAGGGGAAAACTATAGCATGGACATGGGGTCAGCTCTCTCTGTAATGACCATCAGCCTCATCAAGAGCAATGGTTAGGTTTCTTTTCTGTCAAGCCTTGCTCATCCTTCAGGAAACACTACTGCTGATCTGTTTCAGTGTGAGACACTGATCGTAACAATAGGCTAATATATAATTATGCTGTTCAAATGTGCTTCAATAAAGATGACAGAATACAGCTGGCTGATCAGTAAGGGAGTAGGTCAGTAGAATTTGGCTCAGCAGCACTTGGCCCCATCACATCTAGAGATTCTTCAAGCTTGTTGCCATGCATTGGATCAATTGCCCAGAACTCAAACACTCAGAATTAGCCCCTTCCGCAGCCACACAGGCCAGGGAGCCTGGGTCCATTTTGGTGTTCAGATTTCAATGTGGGGAATGATTTTTGGCAGTCCCATAGAACACCTGCTCTTGCAGTTATACAAGAAATAAGCATTGGAGGGTATGTCAGGGTTTCTCTTTGGCATTCCTCAGTATAGTCCCACTGGCTGGTTAATGAGGCTTCTCTCTCTCCCTCATGAAGGAATTCGTTTTCAGAAGACAAATTAATTCATAAGGATTTTTCCCCCTTTCCTTCATTTTCTGTAGCTCTTGCCCTCCTTCTCTTTCTCACTTCCTTCCTTCCTCCCTCCTTTGCTCATTCTATTTCCTTCCTTCTTTCTTACTCTCTCCCAGTTTTTTTTACCTATGTTAAACAAGTAGCCAGGGAAACTTCTAGATTATGAGACATTTACCTGACATTTGTACCAACAAGGCTGTCTCTCTCTCTCTTATGTTGGTTCCTTGCAGAGTAGCTGGACCACAGCACTCACTAAATGTTCCTTAAATTGTTAAATGGATGAATAATTGGTTGAATAAATGAATGAATGATCTCATGTCCTGCTGAGCAAATCCTTAACTACCTGATTTCTTCTTCTCATTTGAAAGTTTCTCATTTTGCCCTGGCTGGTATAGCTCAGTGGACTGAGCGCGGGCCTGTGAACCAAAGAATCACGGTTCGATTCCCAGTCAGGGCACATGCCTGGGTTGCAGGCCAGTTCCCAGCAGGGGACACACGAGAGGCAACCATACATTGATATTTCTCTCTCTCTCCCTCTCTCCTACCCTTCCTCTCTGAAGATAAATAAATAAAAAATCTTAAAAAAAGAAAGTTTCTCATTTTGATGGCAAGTTAGCTAGTGTTCTGGAGCTAGCCCACCTTGCTTTGAGATCTGGTTCTGGTCCTCATTAGTCTTGTGATCTTGGGCCTATTACTTCATCTCCCAGTGCCTCAGTTTATCTTCTGTAAAATGGGTATACTTATTTAAAGTGGTCTGTGAAGAGCATTACTTGAATACATACACACATATACACAAACACACTCATAAAATAACATCTCACACAGTAAATACTAAGTGCGGTTATTTAAAAATTTTGACTATTGTAGCTTTAAGTATATGAGCTCACATGAGATGATTTATGTGAAAATGCTTTTAAGTATTAAAGTTTATTGCAAAGTTAATAGAGACTTGTGTTTTTTTTTTTTTTTCACTGAATTACCTTTCTTGTTCTACAAAAGGTTAATTCTAGTTCTACTACACTCTTCTCTTGGAGCTAGTTTTTAAAAAAATTACAGAGGGTCATCAGCCAGAGCTTTTACTTCCTTGTGGCTCAGAGAACCTACTTGTGGTCCTTGTTTCTTGACTCTGTTCTATAGCTTCATGAGCTCTACCTCTAAGCCTCACATGCACACCCAGCACTTATTCTTCAGTGCCCAGCATACCATTTCACGGAGTGAGATACTCACACAGCAGTCAGCAGTGGAACATTCTGCCCAACCTGATCAGGAACCATTACCACCTCATGGGCACAATTATCCACTTGCCCCCTCAAAGTGAGGGGGAAATTGCTAATTACACCTGCAAGAGCCTAATTGGGAACTCGGTCTGTTGCATGCAGCAGAAATGCACCTGCAAATAATTAACTGCAGACGCCCAAATTGTGCCCACAAGAAAGGAAATGAAGCCCAAGCTGAGACTCCAGCTACACTGAAAAAGCTCATGTTTCCCAGGTTTACAGTTGGACCTTTTCAACATCCAAAGGGGCAGAGAAGGAGCTTTCTATGCGAGTCACAGAGTCTGGTGCAGCATTTCAGAGCGACACGTGTCTTTGCAGTCCTAATATCACCATTATCCAATAGCTGCTCTCCCACAAGTGGAAAAACAAAAATGGGCTCCAGAGCCTTTCCTTTCTCTTCTCTCCATGTGTGGTAGAGAATTTTCACTCACCACATGTCCCTTTATTATATCTATATGGTATCTGCCAAAACAAATATTGTAGTCCCTTTATTTTCAGTTGGTATTGCACAGGTCCTTGTCAGATTAAACAGTCAGAGGTCAGGAAAGTTGAGATGAACCATAGTTTTAAATCCATTGTACTGTGTGGAATTATTTACATAGAGGTTTTTCATATATAGACTTGATTAAAAGCTGAGGATATTTGCTCAGCAGAGAGGGGGAAAACCATCATTATCTGATTTTACATGGAATTCAGTGGCTGTATCAAACCCCGGCTCACATCTGGTTAAGACATACTTGGCACTGGCTTGTCACAGTAGAGGTTTTGCCATGTCAAGGGAATCTTTCACTCAAAGCAGTGACCCATATTGGACTGAAAAAACACATGAGTTTTTAATCGAGAACAATAGTTTAACAAACCACTTCCCGGGACTATCGAAGGAAAAGTATGTGCCCATGGCAGTTCTGGCACCAAAAGATGTTTATTTGAATGCACTTTCTTCAAACCAAAGCCCCAAATGCCCATCAGAAGAGGACCATTAAAAGCTAATGCCGAAAACTGAATTTCCATGGGGTGGCCCACGTTAGCTGGCACCAACATCAACTTTGAAGTATACTCTAGTCTCTGCAAAAACTGATCCCTTCCTAAGTGCCCGAGTGGACTCAGGCACACTTACAGATTTGCAGAAACAAGTTAAGTGCATTAACTTTGAAATGCTTCACATTAGAAAATATAAACCTATTATTCCATTTCTAAACCCATTAGTAGTTTTTCTGCTGAATTTTTGCCAGTGAATTTGTCTAATGAATTTTGAGGCACTTTAATAACTGAAAAGTTTCTAATATCTTTTTGAATACCAGATGCTGTGCTAACTATTGTAACTACCTTCTAATGCTTAAAATTCATAGCAGCCCTCTGAGGTTCATGGTCTTGATGTTGCTATTTTGCAGATGAGAAGAGTGAGGCCTAGATTATTAAGTTACCTGCTACCAAGTTCAGTAGCCAGGCAGGGTATTTTTTAAGTTCTATTTTATTGATTACGTTATTACAGTTGTCCTGATTTTTCTCCCTATGCCCCCTTTCCACCCAGCAACCCCCAATCCCTCAGGCAATGCCCCCACCATTGTTTATATCCATGGGTCATATATATAAATTCTTTAGCTACTCCATTTCCTATACCATACTTTACATCCCCATCCCCATTTTGTAACTAACCAATTTGTACTTTTTAATCCTCTCACCTCTTCACCCAATTTCTCCACAACCCCCTCCCATCTGGCAACCATCAAAATGCTCTCTGTATCCATGATTCTGTCCCTGTTCATCTTGTTTTCTTACTTTGTTTTTTAAAGTCAATTGTTGATAGATTTGTATTCTTTTGCCATTTTATTCTTCATAGTTTTGATCTTTTTTTTCTTAAATAAGTCCCTTTAACGTTTATTAATAATGGTTTAGTGATGATGAACTCCTTTAGTTTTTTCTTGTCTGGGAAGCTCTTTATCTGCCCTCTGATTCTGAACGCTATCTTTTCTGGATAGAGTAGTCTTCATTGTAGGGCCCTGCTTTTCATGACTTTGAGAATTTCTTGCCAATCCCTTGTAGCCTGCAAAGTTTCTTTTGAGAAATCACCTGACAGTCTTACGGGAATCGCTCTGTAGGTAACTAGCTTATTTTCTCTTGCTGCTTTTGAGATCCCCTCTTTATCTTTAACCTTTGGCATTTTAATTATGATGTGTCTTGGAGTGGGCCTTTTTGCATCCATCATAATCGGGACTCTCCGTGCTTCCTGGATTTACATGTCTATTTCCTTCGCCAAATTAGGGAAGTTTTCTTTCATTATTGTTTCAAATAGATTTCCATTTTTTTCCTTTTTTTCTTTCTCCTTCTGGCATCTCTGTGATGTGAATGTTAGGCCTCTTTAAGTCCCAGAGGCTGATTATACTATCCTCATTTTGGGGGGGAGGGGTTCTTTTTACTTGTTGTTCTGATTGGTTGTTTTTTCATCCTTATGTTCCATATCATGGATTTGATTCTTGGTTTCATCCACTTTACTCTTGTTTCCCTATAAGTTGTTCTTTATTTGAATTAATGTATCCTTTGTTTCTGACTGGATCTTTTTTATGTTGCTGAGGTCCTCACTAAGTTCCTTGAACATCCTTATACTCAGTGTTTTGAACTCTGCATCTGATGGATTGCTTGTCTCCATTTCGTTTAGCTCTTTCTCTGGAGTTTTGATCTGTTCTTTCATTTGGACCATGTTTCTTTGTCTCCTCATTTTGTCAGCCTCCCTGTGTGTTTTTCTATGTATTAGGTAGGGCTGCTTTAACTCCATGTCATGGTAGTATAGCCTAATGTAGTAAGTGGCCTGTAGGGTCCAGTAGCTCAGCCTTCCTTATCACCCAAGCTGGGTACTCGAGGTGCACCCTTAGTATTAGATAAGTACATCCTCCTCATGTAGTTGGTGGATCAATGGGAGGGATTTACCCAGGCCAGTGACCTGTAAGGACTGGCTATGACCACTTTCCACCAACCTCTGCTCTCTGTGGAGGTTCAGCTATGCCAGGGCCAGGTGGTGGTGCTCCAACATGGTCTATAACTAACAACTGGTTATGCTGACCCTGAGGTTTCCTGGGTGGTACAGGCCAAGGTCAGCCCCCACCTGTGTTTTGCCCAGGGCCACCCAGCCTGAGCCATAAAACAATCTGATATGGCTGCTGCTTGTGCTGTGCTTGGAGATTCCCAGGTAAAGCCAAGCTGTGAATCTGGCTGCTGGGCCTAAGGCTCACTGAAGCCAGCTGTTGCTTGTTTGATAGGATTTAGAATGTTGTGAAGCATGAGCCAAGACAAGCCATTCATATGGAAAAGCAATTTGGGTGGATCGATGAGTTGGGTGGGGTGGAGTCTGGGGATCTCCAAGGCGAGTCAAACAGTGTTAGCCAGGTTGATGGAGTCTCAGATATGACACCAGTTTGCAGGCTCTGTGGGGGAAGGGTTTAGAAAAGACAATGGCCTCTGCTTGCCTTGATGCCATATACTTCAGTTCCTTCCTGTAAATCATTGGTGCGTCTCAAGCTGGTACCCAGGTGCTGGAGCTCAGAGGGTGTGAGTTTGAGTAGGTGAGTCTGAGCATGGTTCTTTAAAAGGAACCGCTTGGGGCTCCAGAAGTTTCTTCTACCAACTCAATCCCTGCTGGTTTTTGCAGCCAGAATTTGTGGAGACTTCTCTTCCTGGCAATGGAACCCTGGGCTGGGGAGCCTGGTGTGGGGCTAGGGCTCCTTGATCCCAAGATATCTCTCCTAAGTTTTTATCTACCACACATGGGTGAGGGACAAGCCCGTTCCATGTTTACACCCCTCCTACCAGTCTGGATGGATGTTGTTCCTTCAACCCCGTAGTTGTCAGACTTCCATTCATCTCGATTTCTGATGGTTCTGAGTGATGGTTGTTGTATATTTTGTTGTAATTTTGATGTGGTTGTACAAAGAGGCAAGCCATATCTGCCTATGCCGCCATCTTGACCGGAAATCCCCAGGCAAGATTTAAAACTGGATCTATCTGAGCCAAAGGTCACCTTCTGAGTTTATTTTTCTTTGAAAGAAGAGAGATTATTGTACTATTGTATCACATGTTTTATAGAAATTTTCTCAGTGTAATAACACTTGACAGTTGGTCAATATTTAATCCAAAAAGAGATTTATGTGGACAGCATTCATCTAAGCATAAAAATTATAAAAATTGATACCGCTGTTTTTTAATTCTGGTTTCTAGGGTTTATTTGTTCTTTTGAGGTCTTGCTCTATGCTTGTAAGATGAAAGGAACTTCACCAAGCTTTCCTCCAGGGCAAGGACCAGGTTGATTCATCTGGGAGGCCCAAGCTATGAGTGTGGAGCTCATCACACTTACTGTGTATTTCATGAATGTCACTGTAGTGAATTGAAATATTCAGGATATGGTCTCCATCCAGAGCAGTTCTGGAAGGCCTTGGCAGTTTTGCCAAAAGAAAAAAAAGAATTCCACTCAACAGTCTCATCGTGTAGATTTTAAATCTTACTTATGATCCCCCAGAAATATGGTGCCCCTGAAAGAGGTGGTGACAAGCCATCAGATGGCTGAGTCAAAAGTTCAACAGGGAAAGGCTAAGTGTGGGGCCTTATCTAGTTAGGGCAGTTTCTTGTGACTTCACTGGAGTTCTATGTCCTCATCATCTGGAGGCTTCCTGCTAACAGCAGAGAACTGGAAAATAATAAGAGGATAATGATGATGGTGAGACTAACATTTATGAATAACTTGTTATATTCCAGACAGAGTGCAAAGCTTCTTACAGACATGATTTCATTTGATCCTCACATCAACTCCATGAGCAGATACTATCCATTGGTCCACTTGACAAATGGGGAAACTGAGACTCATAACTTAATTGCTTTGCTCCACAAGTTGGCTAGTAATTGTCAAAATTGAGCAGGTAAACTCAAAAGGGCTTCCTAGCCCAGGGACTTAACCTCTATGCAATAAGTGCCCCAAACAAGGTTTAGGGATAGTCGACTTCTCTGTACATGAGTTTGGATTCAAGGTTATTCTTATAACACCATAAGTCATTTGACAACTGAAGTGCTTTCTTGAATGAAGGTGTGAGGTTAGATTTGAGAAGGTGAGGACTGCCCATTCCTTGGATGAGCTCTGGAAGTGTCCAGTAGTGGGTACTGTGTCACAGTTAGGACTGGCCTGATGCAGAGGCCTGCTCACCCCACTGCTAGAAAGGCCGAATCGTTTGGTACTTGAAACTGTGCCTGTTCAAGTGCGGAACACTAAAAGCTGGGAAATGTTTGAAGCAAGCATCAGATCTGGGTTCAAATCTTAGCTCTTTGTGACTTTAGTTAGACAAGTAACCTAATTTCTTGGAGGCTTACTTTCCTCATCTGTAAAATGGGCTTAATAATAACAGCAAAAGATGGTTATGAGTATTACCTGAAGGACGCCTAGCCTAGGGTCTAGAAGATAGAAAACAACACACATATATTGGGCATGGATGGAAACTAGATAGAAGCCCTTTGTGTCCTATAAAACTTATCTTTGAGAAGTAGACTTGAAGCATCTGGTGCTAAGTGGTATACAAAGACTTTAGCCCAGATATAAATATTCTGAGGAATCCTGCTATAACTAAGGAGCAGTGTCTCATCCAGGACTTTCTCTGCACTGCCACACACATGAGACACAGGAAAGGTTTTCAGGTCCCTTTCACAGTTTGCATAAGGAATTGTTACCTGGCCAGCTTTGCTTGCACATGGCAACTTAACGGACATCTGCCCTAGGCCTCCTCAGCTTGCTTAGGCATACTTTTTTCAGGTACAATATGTTCCGTAGACCAATTCGGTTCATTCTTGCTGCAAAAGGCTCTCTGTTTTGCAATCTCGGCCTTATCTGAGGAAAGGTGAGATTTGAATTGTCTTGTAACAATGGAATTGTGTGGGAAGCGAGAATTGTATCTACTAAGAAACCAGTTCCTCTGTTGGTCTCATATATCATCGGAATATACCCAAGCACTAGGTTTCACTCCTCTTATTTGATATATTATCATCATTACTGGTGAACAAGAATATGCTTTTTATTTATAATGTGGCTTTCATTTGAAAAGCTCCAAGTGGTTAAAGATGTGCACAGTGGTATAGAGAGAGGCCACACCAAGCACAGTCTTGATAGGGCTCACACCTGTACACACAAACCTCTATCACTGGTAAAGGTTCATTTGTAGAAGGGCTCAGGTCAGACAAGTCATGCCAGCAGATGTAGTAGACAGTAGCGATGGAGATGAGTTAGAAGGCAGATGGCATAGGGAGATGGGCGGAACCTCTCCCATCAGTACAATTCTAAATTCCTTTATTTGAGGTTTACTGTTGAGAAGGTTAAACATTTCCCATTCTCTGTAAATCATGTTTTAAGTGCATAGCTAAGCCAAGGAGAAGTATTTTAGTCTTAATGCTTTCGAAGGAATGAATTTATCAGATTGCTTTTCCTTCCCAGAGGAAAGATAGCAAGGGAAAAGGAAATATAGAAAGGGCTGGAGGGTGAATGCCCTTGGAAGCAGGCCCCACCAATGCCAGCTGAGAGCAGATGGCTTCCTGCCCTCAGACAGGGTAATGGAGGCAAGTACTATAGATTTCATAGGTTTATCTGTATATAGAGGCTCCATTCATAGGTTTACCTGTGGATAGAGGCTCCATTCCCCACAGTGCTAACCTGTTCAGGTAATGCATTTTGTATTAACTTTCTTTTCTTATTGGCTCACTTCCTCATTCTCTTACCACTTTTTGGTGATCACATCCCCAGTTAAAAACTTTGAGTCAATCTCTGTTACAGAGTCTGCTCTTCTGGAGAAAGTTCCTGTACTAGATTTCTATGGTTATCATGACAGATTTCACAAATATAGCAGCTTAAAAACATCACATCTTTATTACCTTGGTTTCTAAGATTAGAATTCTGGCATGGCATAGCTGAGTTGCCTGCTCAGGGTCTCACCAGGCTAAAATCAAGGTATCAATTGGAGTTGCAGGTCTTACCTAGGGCTCAGGTCCCTTTTCCCAGCTCATTGGGTTTTAGCAAAATTAACATCTTCACATGACTCCTTCAGCTTCAAGCCAGCAGTGGCAGGCCTAGTCCTTAGGTTTTGAATCTCTCTGACTTCCTTTCCTGCTTTTAAGGACCCAGGTGGTTACGTTGGTCCCACCACAATCTCTAGGATACTCTATTTTGTGGTCAGCTCATCAGTGACCTTAATTATGCCTGCAAAGTTATGATTTGTATAAATATAAATAAATATACATATAAATATAAACATAAGTATAAATATAAATATACATGGTGTGACACCAGGGAACAAAGGTGATAGGAGTCTGAGTTCTGCTTACTGCACCTTACTAAGAGAATAGGTATCTAAATAAATACCCAAATGAACATCTTTATCATATGTTAGCCCTGTTTGGAGCTCTAACCACTTGTTAGATTATTTGTTCCTGTCACAGATGCATGAACAAACAAACGTTACTTCAACAAGCAGTTGTTCAACAAACATTACTGGTGACTGCTCTATATTAGACTCAGGTCTGGTGATTGAAGAATCTGTCTGCCAGGAGGTCATAGTCTGGTGGCAAATACAGACTAAACAGGGCATTAGAACAGAGTGGGCCTTCCCAATGAGATGGCATGGGCAGCACCTATGGAAAGAGTTAGGAGTGCTAAGGAGGTAAGGAGGGCTTGTGGATGGGACAGTACCTCCAAAACATAGGCCTGCAAATGAGGATTTAATCAGACAAAGAGGCAAAGGGCAAAGCAGCCTCTTGGCAAACAACTTGCCTATTTTACATGACTTGCTGACATGACCTGGGGTCCATTCAGTTCCAGCATGACTGTATGTTTGTGAGTTCAATCGGAAGGAGGGAGTCAGGAAAAAAGGTCTCACATGGGACATGGAAAAAGATTAGCAGAGCTAAATATTCATCCAACTTTCATGTAGACTTGTATGTAAGTAGCCATTTACCAACCTACATATATTTTACAGCTTACCATCTGCTGTGTAACTACTGTGATAGAATGATTGACCACATCAGCTAATTTTTCTATTTTCTTAATTATTTCATGCCCAAGGTATGGGTTTTAAAGACTTTCTTTACATAAGCCTGGCCTCTGTGTAAGTTGAATGGGAAGAGTAGAGAATCTGATTCATGCTTCAAAATGCAAAAATTAAGTAAAATGCAGCATGTTACAGCAAAAACTCTCCAGAATCGGTAGCAGGAAATCTTTGTTTGATACTGTATCTCTGGTGATTTACAAGCTTGAATTGTCATGGTTTTCTTGCTTGTAAGATGAGCATACTATTACTACTTTTGTGTACTTTACAGGGTTGTCAAGAGCATCAGAAGGAGAAAATGAACATGAAGTGATCTTGAGGATTTGATTATGCATGTTTAACAATCAGTGAGCATTTTTCTAACCCACATCTTCCCGAATTTTAGAACACTTGAATAATCAGGTTCCTGGAAAATGCATCTGATGGGGATGCCAGTGATACAATTTTAGTGTTGTTTTTTTGTTCTGTAGCATCTACAATTTGCTCATGCTCATGCATTTGCAAAGATGTCCTAAGTAAGCTTTTATCTTTCTTTCCAAAATTCATCTTATCCCATCCCTGGAATCTTTTCTTCTTGGCCTTGTAGATCCTGTTCCCGCCTCTTGCATGCTTTGAAGTGGGTTTTGTAGCATTCACAGTAGCCAGGAGGGTTACATGAGAAGAAGTGGAAAAGCGTGTGCTGCTCAAGGCTAGGAGAGCGGTTGTCTAAATGAGCAAATGTGGCTTTGATGGAGGGACTGGCATTTAATAGGGGAAATAATTTTGAAAGAATGATAAAAATTTGGCATTTACAATAAGACCAGTTCTTTGAAGGTGTTGTAGCAAGTTTTTATTTTCTCTTATGTAACTATTTACACATGGTGAATATTTCTGTGTCACATAAGTTTTAGTTTTTCATTTGTTAAGAAAAATGGTCAGTGCAGAGCAAAAGGCTAGCATCAAAAGCTGGCCAGCTAGTCAGACAGCCCCAGGTCCCTAGGTGCCCTTTCAGCCCAGTGCAAGGCAGTATCAAAGAACCTTCCTGAGTTACTGAGATTCTGTAAGGGGCTTCAAAACCAGGGCCGTGTGTTTGGGAAGCAGTATAGAGCAGTGGAACAGAAGTGGGGGAATGAGTCAACCTGAGCTGCAGCCATCTAAGCCAGATTGTCCAATAGAACATTTGGTGATAATGAGTTCTCCATTTGTACTCTCTAAAATGGTAGCCACTACTCTGTGTGACTACTGAGCACTTGAAATGTGGCTAGTGTAACTGTGAAACTGAATTTCAAATTTTATTTAATTTTGACTTAAATAGCCACATGTGGCTAGTAGAAACCATATTGGGCCATGCAGATAACCAGTATAGTTTAGGAAGATGTGCCATAGTGATTTAGAAGATTGTGGCTCTGGAGTCAAACTGCTGTGGTGCAAATCCTGACGCTTGCCAGAGAGCCTTGGCAAGGTACTTGTTTTGTCCATGTATTAGTTTCTTAATCTGTTAAATGGGGATACAGAAATTACTTACATCATTGGACTTTTGTAAGAATTTAATGAAAATCTGTAAGGTGCTTAACATAGTGCATGGCCATCATTTCTTTCTCTCTTTTTTTATTTTTTATTTTAATTATTGTTCAAGTACAGTTTTCTGTCTTTTACTCCCATCCATCCCATCCCCCCAGCCCTCCCCAGCTTCCTCCCATTTTCTCTGCCTGCCCTAGTTTTTGTCCATGTGTCCTTTATACTTGTTCCTGCAAACCCTTCCCCTTTCCCCCTGAAATTCCCTCCCCTCTCCCCTCTGGTCACTGTCAGCCTGTTCTCTATTTCAAGTGTCTTTGGTTATATCATTTATTTCTTAAATGGACTTCAGATTGTAGAGTTTGTTCAACATGATACTTGGTGCATGACACACTGTTATCATTGGTCCATGCAGCATACAAGACACACACAAAAATATACACATACCAAAACACACATATATTTATATCACTTACACCAAAAATCAGATCAGTAATTATAACTTACATCCTTCTTAACCTGTGGCCTTGCCCTAATGTATACCCCTAATCCTGGAGTTTGTGTTTACTATCACCATCCTCTTTTTTAAAAAATAAATCACATATATATGAATGCTTAAACTGTTTGTAATTTGTATTTATTTGTTTAATAGTATGAAAAGGATAGCATCCTGTGTTCAGTCTTCTGGAATCTGATTTTTCCCTCTCAATATGGTATTACCCCAAATGATTTATTTTGTTACATATACCTTTAGTTTATTAATTCTGCTGCTGTATAACATTTTATGTGTGAGCTGAATACAATTTTTTCCTTTATTCTGTAATAGCCTTTGGGGCTATTTCTAGTTTTTTTCTCTTAAAAGCATTCTCATATTAGTCTCTTCACATATATGAGGTCTGTCCAAAAGGTATCCAGTCATGTAATATGAAAAATAGAGATATTTATTGAAGAAGATACAAGATACAAGAAACATTGTACATAGGACAGTGACACCTCAGTCCCCTTCAAAGTAGGCACCTTGGGACCTCACACAGTTCTCTCAATCGCCATCAGCTGCCTGGTAATATTTTCCTGAATCTCATCAATGGTCAAAAATTTCTTCCCTTTCAAAGGTGATTTTAGTTTTGGGAAAAGCCAGAAGTTACAGGGCACCAAATCTGGGTTGTAGGGGGGCTGAGTCACTGGGAGATCTGATGTTTTTGCCAAAAAACTGCATGATACGTGATGCATGCATGAGTGGGTGTGTTGTTACAATGAAGCTACCAATCACCAGCTGGCCACAGCTGCAGCCTTCTGAATCATCTGAATAGTTTCCAAAGAGTAATGTTCAAGCTTAATGCAAAATTTGATGCAGATTCTTTGTTCTACTTGCTCATTTTGAATGCAACAGCCACACAGTATGCACACTCACTCAACATTGCCTGCTGCTCTCACTGTGAAGTACAGTGAAGTCATCATTGTTCACACATGCTCATTCTAGTCTACTCTCCTTGGCTGACAGGTTATATTGATGTTGTGCAAACCATTTTCCTTATATTAACAATGGCTGGATTTTTTTGGACAGACTTCATCATATGTGCAAGAATTTCTCTTGGTTATGTGCTTTGTGTGGTCACTAAATCATAGGGTGTATGACAAATTCTCAGTTGTTTTAGAAGTCATTTCAACAGTATGCTCTCTCTAAGCCATGTGTGAGATCCTATGGAGGTTCACACATTTACCAACATTGATGTGGTGTAACTTCTTAGTTTTGCCAGTTAGAATAATGTGACATGGTGTCTTATTTCCGATTTGAGTTTGAACATCTCTTCACCTGTTTATTGGCCATGCACATTTCCATTTCTCTGACTACCTGTTCATACATTTTGCCCATTTTTTATTTAGGATGTTTGTCTGTTTTTTATTGATTTATAAGAGGTCTTTATGTATTCTTGATACTGATGCTTTGTCAGTCAAAGGTGTTACAAATGATATTCATTAGATAATTGTACTAATCTGCTTTGTGTCTGGTATGTGTTCTGACTCATAGATATTGGTAATTGTCCTCCTTTTTCTTTAAATTTTTTTATTTATTGATTTTTAGAGAGAGGGTGGAGAGAGAGTGTGTGTGAGAAATATCAATTTATTGTTCCACTTATTTATGCATTTATTGGTTGATTCTTATATATGCCCTGGCTGAGGATCAAACCCACAACCTTGGCATTTCAGGATGATGCTCTAAACAATTGAGCCAGGGCCTCCTTTTCCTTCTTTTTATCCTCATTCTCATTCTTATTTATTTTAATCTTATGACTGTTTTGTGGCCTCTGTGGGTCTGTTCCCTAATCTGTGTAAGAAGTTTGGAGGAGATAGGCAAGGTAAGAATTGTAGGATTTTATAATTTAGAAAGGTATTTGCCTGCAACACATAGTTGGGAAGGTGAGGCCAAAAAAGACTGAAGAAGTAGTCCATGATGATAAAGACATCTTTTTGTATTTATCATAAAGTGTATGTCTTTCAGTTTTTTTAAATGTGCCTTATTAATTGCTATGCCCTTTGGTCTGAAGACTAGGTGGTAAAGAGTCACTTTCTATCCCTATAGTTGAAGTGGCCTGCGGGAACAGAGGGCTAATATTGTTCAGAGGGAGTTAACTAGGAGAAAGACAGGATTTTGGCCACTAGGGAAATCTATGTGAAGATGCAGATAAAGCAAATATTCAAATACGTAGCCTATTGGTGGAGAACGGGAGCAGGGATGCAGAGAGAATGAATGGAGGAGATACTCTTTACTAAGTCATTAGGCCAAGACAATCCTGAATCAAACTGATAATACTCATGGGGGACTGTAGGGTCCAAGGGAAACAGATGAAGAGAAGAGAATAAAGGAGGAATGCTGAAAGAGTAAGGAGGTGAGCCATGAGATGAGAGAAGAAGAAATGATGCTGGCTATGATAAGAAGTGAGCCTGGGCTCCCTTTCTTGGTCTCACCCAGTGGCCCACATTGCCCCCTCTGAGAGCTCCAGCCTCATGAGTTTGTCTCCTGGAGTCTGTCTTCACATAGAAAGCACAGCATACCATCCCACCCTTGTCTTGGCTTTCTATTTTGATTTCATTAGGCTAAATGAAAGGCAAGGATGCCCACCAGATCTGAAGCTCATGTCTGACAAGTTCTGCATTGTCTTTTCTTCACTACAATCCCAGGAGGTGCCAATTTCATTTCCACTTTATGTGTGAAGAATTCAGAAAGGTTAAGGAACTTCTAGGTATTTGGGAACTTGATATTTAATGAAGGTGGCACCACAAAGTGGTGGAGAGAAGACAGCCAGCCATTTTGTAATAGTTGGGAAAATGGGATCAGTATATGGAAAAACAGAATTGTGCCCTTACTTGGCCCCATATGCAAAAATGCATCTCAGGTGGATTAAAATCCCAAAAGAGAAAGACAAAACACTAAAGCTAATGGAAGACTAGTTATAACAATTTTTGAGACCTAAGAATAGGGAAAGTCTTCTTAATCAAAATCCAAAAGGAATAAACCATGTCATTAAAAAATAATTTAATTTTATCACAATCAAGGATTTTTATCCAAGGATGGACACCATGAGCAGAGTTTACATAGACATATAACTCAATAGAAAAAAAGATGATGGTTATGAACAGGCAGTTCTCAGAAAAAATAAAAAAAATTACCAAGTGTATTTAGAGGGGCTCAGACTTGCAAGCATTAATATTTAGAGAAACACAAATTAAATATCACTTCATACTTACTAGATTTGCCCAGATTGGAAAGGTGAGAGTTGGCAGACATGTATGAAGTCTCCTGTGTTACAGGTAGGAGCTTAAATGGGTGCAGTCTTTTGGAGAACAATTCATGGCAGCACTGAGTCAAATTACCTATATACTACCTATTTCAGTGGTTCTCAGCTAGGAGCTATTTTGCCCAAAAGAGACCATTTGGTTATGTTTGGAGACATATTTGGTTGTCACATCTGGGGGCAGGAGTGATGCTACTTACATCTAGTAGTTACAGAAGTGCTACTAAACATCCTGCAACGTACAAGAACAACACCCTACAGCAAAGAGTCATCTGCCTTTTCACCTGTGATGCAGCAACCTCACTTGGGTATAAACTCAGAAAAAATCCTCACACAGAACCACCAAAGGCCTGAGTGAGGATGCTTAGTGCAGTATTTTTGGTGTAGTGGACATTTAGAGGTGACATAAGCTTCTAGCACTTTGATGGACACATAGGGTGGAATACATGTAGTGGACTACTGGGATGAGAAGCCACAGATTAGGCACATCGTATAGCAGTGTGGATAGATTTTAACTCCACTCCATGGAATGAAAAAAATATAAGATCTATATTGAGATCTATTGAATAATTCCATGTCTAAATTAATCAATACATACCCATATAATCACATTACTTATAGGAACTTGCATAAGAAAGAGTATGGTTCAAATGTATCAGAGTGCATTGTCTATGGAGTAGAGTTGGGGGTCCTCTGAGACAAGGTTAGTCAGTGTGAAATGGGTTATTGGTGTTTCTAAATGCCTCTGGGTCCAGAAGAAACAGAATGAAGTCTTAAGGTTTCATCTTCTGCCAAGTGTCTGGTTTTTGAAGATAGGACCCTGTATAAATGGCCTGGTTATTGAAATGTTGCATGTGATAGGACATCTTCAAAGTGGCCAGTCTTTGCTCTGGCCATCAGGAATGGAAGAGTCTGTTCTGAGGACATAGTCAGAAATTACAGGGGTACATATGCAGGCTGATAAAGTGAGGGAGAGCTGGGTGGATTAGATTTGAGGGCAAAGGAACCAAAAATGTCTTGGCATGGTACTCAAGACCCTGTGTGTTCTACCCCAACCTATATCCCCATACTTGCCTCTACTCACTGCCCTCCTTGCTCATTAGGCTGCAGCCACACTGGCCCCATTTCAATTCCTCGACTATTGCACACTCTTTCCTAGTGTTTGTATACATTGTTCCCTATGCAGAGAATCCTCCCTTTACCCTTTTCAAGTAGGCATTCCCTATAGTTCTTTCTGGCTGCCCGTTGATCTTCATCACAGTTCATTCCACTTATAATAGGGTGTCTTGTTGGTTATCTGTTTCATTACATATTAGCAGTGGTTGTGTCTCATTCATTCCTTATGAGACACCATCAGGATGTGGAATCCGTAGTGCCTGGCATATCATGGACACTCACATAACCCACATAAATATTTGTTTTTAACCCACAATATTTAACCCATATAAATATTTGTTTAATGACTTTGTTCATATTAGTTATTGATTATTAATTCTTTTGAGTATCATACTAGTGGGTTATTTGATGTTATTTTTCAATCAGAATATTCTCTCCTAGCAAACATGCTTTGGGGATTCCTTCTTCTGTTATGCTTTTACTCATTGATCTAGCAAGTGTTTATTGAAGCATACTGTGTAAAGAGGAGCACTCAGCTGTTGCTGAAGGTCTTGAGGTGAACAACAATGTCATGATCCCTGACTTTTCAGGACAGGTAATTATGATGCCTGGGATGAGGGAAGAGTACTGTAGGGGCTGATGAATGGGGCACATAGCCCAGGCCTTGGGGGTGTACACAGGGAAGGGTTTCTTGAGGAAGTGTGGTGACATCTAAGCTGCTTTCTGGAAGAGGAAGCCTAGGTAGGTAGACCAAGAGGAAGGAAGTAGACCAGTGTTCCAGGCAGTGGAAACAGCACAAGCAAAGGCTGGGAGGCAAGAAACTGAGCTTGTGGTTTGGGTGGAACTCCATGTATGAGAGGTTCAGATGATATTGTACAAGCCAATTCTAAAGGCAAACAATGGAAAAAGAGCAGAAAACATGGATCTGGCCCTGTTTTTTTTTTCTCTTAACTTACTGTGGGTGAATCATATCACCTCCCTCAACTCCAGTTTGTATTGTGTATGAAATGGGAAAAAAAAATAACAGCTGCCTTGTTTTTCTTTGAAGATATTGTGACGATTGCTTGAGGGCTTGAACATAAAAGGTCTATGAAAGGAAAGATAGTGTTCAACATCAAGATTGTGTATGGAATTCCTTAAGAAAAGACATGATCAATATGGCAAATTCCCTCTGAAAAGTTCAAGTAGTATTAAGTTGATCTAATATTTGTGATGTCAATGTGGTAGCCACTAGCTACATATGGTTGTTTAAATTAAAATTAAAGAAAATTAAAAATCAGTTCTTCAGTTGCCCTTGTCACATTTCAAATGCTCAGTAGCCACATGTGGTTAATGGCTACTGTATGAGATAGTACAGATATAGAACAAGATTTCTATGTCACAGAGTTCTATTGAAGAGTTGTGGACAATATTCATTTTAATGCAGGTACTGTAGGCTTCTGAAGTCTTACAATATTTACATTCTTTAATGTGACCATTCTTTTAGAAATTTATAGCCTATGGAAACAAATGGACAAATATGTAGGGATCTGGGTTCATGTATGCCCACATCTATTAAAGAACCATGGAAGGAAAGAAGACATTCAGTTGTCCAGTAGTGGTGGTTGATTAAATAAATAATGGTGTGTTGTACACATATATATGTTTACAAATATATATATTTACACATACTCATAATGGAATACCAGATATCCATTAAAAGGGATAATACCGATAGGCATTTATTTTCATTAAAAGATATTCTACACATATTGCTAAGAGAAAAAAAGTAAGGTTAATATGTACACTGTACATCATTTTAGGATGTGCATGTCTGTATGTTGTGTTTGTGGAGGAGATGGGAAGAGAAAAAGGGTGTATGAGAAAAATAGAAATATTCAAAAGGATATTTATGAGGGTCCGAAAATTGTTTACTTTTAGTTGATGAGATCATAGTTTGTTGTTTTTCTTTTTTCTTTAGAGTTTTTTAAGGATATGAATTGTGTGTATGTAATCAAACAAGAAAGAAAAAGGAGTCAAAATGTTTGCACATGTCAGAATATGAAAATGCCTGAATGAACAGACTATTAAGACAGATTTTCAAAATGTTTACAGACATGCAAGTGAGTTACACATATTTTGTGAGGAGATGGATTCGTGTCTTTAAAATCTTGTCATCATGGATTATTCAGTGTGAAAAACATCTTTGCTCTAGAAACCTTCCCCGTCCCTTTGGCACTAGGCTTGAAAAATTGGAGAAGTGTTCTCTAGCTGAGATGCCCTCGCTAGTAACATATTTGGTGTATCTGAAATTGTGTTGAAAAGGTTTGTAGGCACATTTCCCCTGCAGTTTTGGGGATCAAAAATTTGGCCAGCTAATATCTTACCACAAAACCCCTGTGATTTGAGGCATGGATGCCAACCAACTTGTAGGATAGCTAAGTGGGGACTTTCATACTTTGGTTGTGTCAAGAGACAAATGGTCTTGGTGTGAGCTCCCAGGCATTGAATTGTGACCCAAGAACTTCACAGCCAACCACAGCCTTTTGAATACCAGGCTACCTAATTTAATATTTATACATATTTGCACTAAGTACTATAAAATTCATGGCTTAAATGTAAATCCACAGCATGGCACTCATGTTCTAAATATTTTCATGTCATACTTCTGTCTTATGAAAGACATGATGGCTTATTGAATCTAGGAACCAGAGTCTTCCTGACTTCTTGAGTGTCTGTGCCACTCTGAGGGAGACAGGGAGTAAGTGCTCCTGAGATTTACATGATGGGTGGCAACTTCGTCCAGGGAGGGGTCCTGCCATGTGGAGCAGTGCTGGAATGTTTATCTTTCTAAATTTAGCCTTTGGGGTAAGATACTTTGGAAAACAGAGAAGAACCCATGCAAAAATACAGGGAAATTGAGAACAGAAAAGTGAATTTTGCTCAGGATGCCCCTTTCACATCTCAGTTCAGGCATAATTAGCAGTCCCCCAGCCCCCATCTATTTCCAAAAGCTACAGAATTCAGTAGGAAAAACAGGCTCCACTGAGAGACACAGCTGGTATTGTTTGATGGGAACATGTGCAAATATCTTACTCATACCATGTTTTCTCTAGAAAACTGAATAAATTTAAGAAATCAGTCAAAATTCTGAAAATTATATTAACTCCAAGTTTCATAGGAGTTTGTGATTTGATTATAAAAATCGATTTAAAAGTTGAAGTTCACATTTACCTCTGGATCTTTTCAATAGAGAAAACAAAGAGAAAATGGACAGTAGAGTTGTATTTTTCTCTTCAATTTCAAATAAACAAATTTTAGAGCCCTGGCCAAGTAGTTCAGTTGGTTAGAGCATTTTCCCAATATGCCGAGGTTGCGGGTTTGATCTCCCATCAGGGCACATGCAAGAATCAACCAATGAATGCATAGGTAAGTGGAACAACAAAGCAATGTCTCTCTTTTTCTCCCTCCCTCTTTCTCTTTCTCTTAAATCAATAAATAACAGTTTAAACAAATTTAAAAATCCATTGTTTTTCCACTCCAAACCACACAAGTACTTTATTTCTTAGTTTTGTGACCTTTAAAGATTGATCTCTCTGGGCCTCAGTTTTCTCACCAGTGGAAAAGGAAAATCAGACAAAACAGGATACTTTTTATTTTATGTTGTGCTTTTTAAAAAAATATTCTATATCTAATAATTTTATTTATTTGTGTCTTTTTTATTTTTTGTATGTAATTTCATCTTTATTGTATTTTTTCGATTACCATCTCATCCCCTTATATACCCCTCCTCCAGTAATCACCACACTGTTATCCATGTCCATGGGTCTTTTTTCCTCTTTGCTCAATCTCTCTACCCACCTCACACCTCCCCACGAGCTATCATGCAGCTCTCCATCTATGAGTATGTCCTCATTTTCCTTGTTAGTTTAGTTTATTCATTTGATTCCACACATGAGTGAAATCATATCATATTTGTCTTTCTCTGACTGCCTTATTTCACTTAGCATATTGTTCTCCAGGTCCATCCATACTTCTTTTTTATAGCTGAGTAGTATTCCATTGTGTAAAGGCCCCATAGTTGTTTTATCCACTCATTACTTCCAGCTCAGACATCTCATCGGTGCTGCCCATGTCTCAGCGTCTCCCCATGTCTCAAGCTGGTTTAACTCCATTTCATCATGGCTTAGGGATTATTCAGAATTGGCAATGGTTAATTTCTGATGAAGGTCAAGTTGCCTAAAATCTCGTTAGATGTAAATGGATTATGAATATAAAAAGAATTGTGATAATTTTATTTATAACTCTTTTGGAAAGAGGTCTTCCTAGGTCACTTTTACCTTCCCATGTCTCCTGTGAAGACAGTTGCTGAACAAGCCAGAAATAATGCTTACCACCAATGAGCTAGATTTGGACGCTTGTAAGAAATTCAGCCTTCCACATACAAAGTTTCTGAGCATTTTCCAGTGTTGCCAGCAGCTGTGAGCACCCGGAGCTTCTTTGCTGTTCCATTGTGTCTTCCATGCTCTCTCTGCCATGATTGAAGACCCCGGCCATTTACTTATACGGGGGCTTCCAGGAAGACAACAGGTGCTCAGCAGCCTGAATAGAATAATTTGTTAGGTTTTTAGTAAATCTTAGATTTTTAAATGATGGTGATGTCTCAGGTTTGCTTCTGGTAGCTGGATGGGCAGGGAGTGCTGAGAGTTCAGTTCCAGATCCCTTGGTGCTGACGCCCATGTTCCCTCCAGCCTAAAGGAAGCCTTGCTTCTGACAGCCTGCTGTTCAGAGGTCATTTCACCACAAGATGCTGTTATTTGTATATAGGTACTGGGCTCCTAGGGCAGTCTAAATAAAGCTGAAGAATCCTGAGAAACCCATGTGTTAGTTAGGGTAAGGCTATGTTGTTGGGCTTCAGGAATATATGTTTATTTCTCCTTCTCATAACATTTTCAAGGTGAGGAAGAGTCCAGATTGATAGGGAAGTTTGGTTCCCTGCCATCTCTCATGAATCCAGTTTCCTTCCATCTCACTGTCCATTCATCCCCTAGCACAGGGGTCAGTGAACTGTGGCCTGAAGGCCAAATTAGGCCTTCTGATTGTTTTTATAAATAAAGTTTTATTGGAACACAGCCATACCCACTTATTTCATATTGTGGGTATTTCTGTGCTACAACAGAAGAGTTAATAATTGTGGCAGGGACCATATGACCCACAAAGCTGAGTATGTTTATTAACCCTTTACAGAAACATCTTGCCTACCCAGCCCTGGTATGCCTGCAGTTTGGTCTCGGCCACATCCCTCTTGTCTAGGGCAAATGCTCCTTCTTATAGCTCCTTTAGTCCCAATACATCTCTCTAGTAGCATGTCCACATCTTTATTATTATTGCTCACTTACATGCCTGTTTTCCATGCTTAACTCCATGAAGATGGGGATTGCATTAATCTTACCCATTGTACTGTCTTGGGACCTAGTGTAGTGCCTGGCACATAGGAGCCCATTGAGACATACCTGCTGAATGAAGAAGTGAGGTAAATACTCTAGTGAAGTAAGTACTACCAGCATTTCTCATTTAACAGGTGAGCACAATGAAGATCACTGATCAGAAGATCAGTGATGAGTCACTTACCTCTTGGCTTCTATGTATCCATTTGTCATTTGGCTACTTGGGGCATAGTCAAGGTCTGTTTGCCTTCAAAGCTCATACTCATTACTTTAAGCCAAGTTTTCTCAAGCTTGTCACTGGTGGCATTTTGGACTGAATAATTCTTTGTCAGAGGTGGGGATGGGGGCTGTCCTGTGCATTGCAGGATGTTTAGTAGCCTCCCTGACTTCTACCCACCAGATGTCAGCAGCATCCCCCTAGTTGTAACAAATGTCTGCAGGCATCGTCAAATGTCCCCTATGGGGTAAATATACCCCTTATTTAAGCAGCTGAAAAGCACTGGGCTTTCTACTGCCTGTCAGTTTTTTGATTTAGTGATCCAGGAATCTATGAAACCCTGCCTCATCTTGGTGGCAACTGGGATTCTTCTCTCCTTGGGGTAATGACCCTCCTCTTGGCCCAGGTCACATGCCCCTACTCCCTGAATTCTTCCTTGATGCAGCCTTCAGATAGTCAGCCTTTCTTTCTGTATATACTCCTACTCTATGCTGTTTTTTATCACTTTCATGATGCTTCATATTAAACTTAGGTGTTTCCCTTCCTTTCTCCTCATAGTCGACTGTGAGTTACTTTGGCATAGGGATGCATCTTCCTCATTTACCACCTATTGATGATACAGGGCAGCCTTCAGTCAGTATTTGTGGAGTTGAATTACAGCCATCTGAACCAGACAGGGGCTGAAGACTAGCAGGAAAGTAGCAAGGAGGAACTGTGGATAGAGTCTCCTGCTGGTGTAATCCCATCGGACCATTTATTTAGGGTTTTCTAAATATGGAGATAAAGCTGCCATCTCTGAACTAAATAATTAGTTAATAATTAATTAATAATTTATTTATTTATTTATTTATTTTTCTCTCTTTCTTCCCCCCCCCCCCCCCCCCCCCCCCCGCTCTGTTTCTTTCTTTTTTATCGTGAGGAAGCAATAATTTCAGGACACTGCTGGTCAAAGGGTGCCATTATTCCCTGTGAAATGCACTGCTAAATGATATTATTGCACAACCCCCAGCCCTCTGTCTGCTGGTGGGACTCTTCTGTCATTCTAATAGCCCTGAGCCAAGAACTGGGGTGTTGATGTGGTGATTGGGTGCAGATGACAGAGGGCTCAGTTCTGAGCTGTGTGGCCTCAGGCAAGTTATTGAATCTTGCTGAGCCTCCATTCAGCTACTCAACCAAAATTTACTGCACATCTACTATGCCATGCACAACTGTGGCTATAGCAGTAAATGAAATTTAAGGGATTCCAAAATCTGAATACATTATGGAATGGAGAATCTAATGGACAAAATAAATAAATAAATTAAATACATTAAGCATATAGTAGATGACATGGTAATAAAAATTACCACAAAGAATTAAAAAATACATCCTTGGTATCGGTTGTGAAGGTTAAATGGAGCTTACGTATGCCTCCCGTATAGAATAGCATAGACGTATAGGTGCATAATTAAGGTTTGTAGGGTCCTTCTCTTCTTTCCTAAATTGTTTCACCTATAAAGTGATAAAAATATTGCTCATGTGTGCATGGGCAGGGGGAGGCACTAAATGTAAGTAATCCTAATAGTAAGTGACATTCTTAAGTGACTGATGCCTTCAGACACCAAGTCCAAGCAGAAAGTAGATGCCTGCGCTCAATAAAACAGGCTCTGACTGAAGCCTGTTTTTAGAATGATGGTGGCTATTTCATTTTGCCTGTTGTTGCTATTGACTTTTAAGATCCACTCTTGCTGCAGAAGGTGACTGGATTCTGTTAGCCACCAGATAGCAGGGTGGCAGAGAAGCTAAGCACTGGCTTTGAAGTCAGCCATGTCTCCTGATTGGAACTGTGTCTCTGTCACATCTTCGCTGTGGGTTGTGGGACAAGGAGCTAATCTCACTAAACCTCAGTTTTCACATGGGATACTGAGAGGATTGAAAGAGGTAAGATAAATAAACCAAGTAAACTAATTGTGTTCACCTGTCAAACCCAGTAGACTCTTAATCGTTTTCTCTGCCTCTTGGATTGGGTGAATACTCATTGGCCAAAATGTTCTTTTAAAAAACTAATTGACAGCATCATATGCCCTTGTCTTGATAAGAGTTTGTTCTCCTAAGCAGCATACCAGGAAGCCCTAAGGACATGGCACATTTAATGGATGCACAGAGCTTTGCACTAGGAGTAGAACCAGAGCTGAAAACAGTTGCCCACAAAGGATAACCTAGATCCAGAGAGATAAATTGGATAATTGTGGCTGCTTTCCTAGATGCCATGAGACAGTGACAGATTAGATTATTGTTGTTGAAATTTATTTATTTATAGTTACTTCAATCCTTTAATCTCTTTGAGCATGCTAACTTTCTAATATTTGAAAATATATTACTTATAAAAATATCTGAGAACCACTGTAGAGTATAAAGATTATACACAGAGAAAATATTTGATCTTGTTTTACTTACAATCAACTGACAGCAATTACCAGAGGGATGTGATAAGGACTGTAGTGAGGCTAGTCAGAGCACTAAAGAGTTCTAGGAGCGTTTAATAATGTCTATCACTGTGCTGGAAATAAAGAGTAGGACTCAAGTTCAAATTTTGCTTTCCCTACATTTACTTGTGTGTTTTAGAAGTTGCTAGAAAGAAAGAGACTAAATCATTAATGTGTCTCCTGCAATCAACCCCATCATGGTGCTGGACCAACATCTGTTCTCAAAATGAACGAATATTCCATGACTATGTTTACAGTCTGACACACCACTACAGTTCACAGTTGTTAACTGTATAGATAAATATTTATAAATTGAGCTCTGTGCAATTTCATTGTGAATTAAAAAGTATTGGCAGTTAAACTGATATCAATCAAGAGAGGACCAGATACAAAATATTCTTTGATCTGTGCTCAAAAAAAAAAGATGCCGTTGCAAAAACATTACCAGGATCTCATAGTAAATATTCATCTGTTGCATATACTTTTGATTTGGAGATTTTCATTGAAAATCAGTGTTTCCCTTATTTATTATCATGTTTTGGAAGTCTAGCATAAAGTTTCCTTAGCATTCTTTATTAATGTTCTTCTCAGTAAACTCTTATAAAATGCTACATATACCTTAATCTTGACATCCCAGTGGGAGATTGGAAGATTATGGGAAAAAAATCACTTACTTTATTTTCTCAGTGTCATAAAAATGTCATTAGAAAATTTTACAAAAACAATTGCTTAATTTTGCTAAAATTTCAACAGAAAGGCTTAGAATAGTAGGCAGTTAATTATCAACATGAGGCCTAGAGAGAAGAATATAGTGGAAATTTCAGACTATTGTATAGTTGTTGCTAATCTTTCTTTGATGCCAGACATGACCTTATCAGATTTGTTTAGTATCACCAGAGTTCTTATATTTTTTCCCTGGCTTCAGAACAATGGAGTTCAGAGGTCAAGAATACCTACATTCCACATGAGCAAGCTTTTCATCCTTTGAAATCATAATGATGAACAGTCAACAGCCAGCCACACTGTATATCCAGGAGAAGAAACCAGAACCCTGAAGCTGGTATGGGCTCTCAAAGGCTTTGATGCAGGGGATGTTTGTGAAAATAAATTGTCTGTGGCTTTGGGAGACTTTATGACAATGGGGAGGTTAATCCTCTTTGTAGAAAGTGTCCAACTTTTTGTTATTTCATCAGAAAAAAATCACTCTAGGCTCACTGATTTTCTCAGCTAATAACTTGATTTTTCCAAGTAGGGTATTTAAGGCATTCTGAAAGTTTTGTTTATAGACTGGCTATTTCAACATAGGATAGAAGTATATAATGCTTAATAAAATTTTACAGGTCACTATGTAAACCTAATATCTCATTCTATTTTGAAATGAGGCATTTTCCACTTTTTAAAAAATATCACTCAGCTATGATGCTCTTTGTATATCATCTATTAATTGTATCAAAACCAAGATGATTTTGATAAGCTATTTTTTTCTCAGTGATACAGGTTTCTCACATTGTAGTTTCCCTACCTGTGGGATCTCATTCATCCCAACTATGATCTCCCTCCTCCAACCCTTGAGATCACTATTCTGAATAATATCCTCATTTATTTATAGATAATGCATAAGCAAGCCTCATATCTTGGTACATAGTTGACACTTTTGCATTTGCTAGGGAAAAGAATATTTAATTTAGTAGACAGTTAATATTATTTGTGATATTAAATTTCTATCTATAAATTTATAAGGGGGTAAATTTACCTTTTTATACATTATTGAGATATATATATATATATACTGTGATATCCAATACAAAATTCATTTAGACTCTGTTTCAGCTCTAATTATATTGGTTATATGTTCATTTCATCCTGAGACTTTTTTCCCTTTTATATTCTGTAGGGTCGTGATTCTCAGAGTAAGGTCCCTGGACCAGCAGGATCAGCATTATACAGAAGCCTGTTAGAAATACAAATTCTTGGTCCTTACCCCAGTCCTACTGAATTAGAAGTCCTGGAAATAGGGTGCAGCCATCTGTGTTGTAACAAGCTTTCCACAAGACTCTGCATTTAGAAGAGCCTTGTGCTTGGTTTAATGGTTCTGCTGTCACTCTCTGGGAACTCTAATAATTTTTTGTCAACAGACTCACCTTTTCATTTTGCCCCGAACTCTCCCTGATTATGTCCAGGCTCAACCCCAAGTGATGCCCATGCACATTCAGACTTTGAGAACCACTATCTTTGAGAAATATTCAGGTATCTGGTATCTGGTAGTTGGTCACTTGATTATAAATAAAAGTCTATTAAAATTGCACTAAGAAAATTGGTCTTGAGAGAAGTTAGTCATTATTTTTCTTAACTTAGTAAATGAGTTTTAGACAAACTGTTTTGCTCTTTCCTGACTTTCTGTAGCACATGCTCAGTAGTTACAGCCAGAAATAAAGTGCTCCTGAATTTTTATGTTCATCCTGGATTGACTTCTTCCTGGTTATCCTGAGCCAGTGAGGTGCTGCCAAACAGTTTACCAGTTTTGTTAACACAGAGAATTACCACATTTATCTTATAAAGGGATTAATCCCAAAGGTGTGGATATAGTGTAGAGGAACTGTACAGGAACCCAGGGCTGCAGTAGCAAAGATGTCATCATTTCTAGGCCCAAATGGACAAGGGAAGTGAGGTTCTAAGAATCCGGAAGAAGAAAGTATCAGATAAAGCTGCTTTGAGAGTGATAATAACCTTCTGTTAAGGGGCACAGCCAGTGTGAAGTGAACTCACAGGGTGGGAACCAAAGGAATAAATGCATTTCTCATGTCCATGTCTTGCAATTAGTTTGATTCTGTTGAAAAATGAGGACACAGAGCACATTGATGTGATCTGTATGCATCAGCCTATGGGGAAGAAAGCAAAAGAAGAAGCATGAAGATGGATCTAGAGGGACAAATGGACAAAGTCTAGCATGGTTCACTCCATTTGCCTCATAGCATCTACTCTCATCCTTTCTTCCAGTGTAGAGTTCATGTCCCCCAAACAGGAGAGATGTGCAGTCACCAAATCTCCTGTATCATTGTGAGGCAATGTCAGTGTAGTCCTATTCCTATCTAAAACTTGAGCTATCACCAGTCTTGTAAGGTAGCAGAGGGTGAAAATTTAAAAAGAAATTACTTAGTAAAACAAAATATAACTGCTGTAGCCCCATCTCTATAGCTGGCCATAGTTTCCTTCTTTGGTACTCATGGTTTCCTTCTTCCACTGCCTCTTCTGTGATCCTCTTACTTCTTCTGATGCTTCAGTTGGATAGGGTTCTACACTTGATAGAGTGATCCACACCCTCTAGGAGCTTTGTTCCTACAGGATCTAAGTCCTTTATGAACTTGATTTTATTGGGCTGTCACAATTTTACACTTTTATTTAAGGTTACCCCAGTGAATGCTTCAGTTCTACATATCTCCTTTCTATACCCTTTGCATAGCTGTAATGGTGACCCCCTCCCCTGACTGTTGTCTCAATGGAATGAGGAGCCCAAAATAGCCAAGGGACAGTTTCATCTTCTAATTCATAACTCCTTTATAATGTTCTTTGGTGGAAGCAAAATGTTCTTCTAGTAAGTTATTAGGTGTTTTAATGAGAGGTGCCACTCCCACTTTCTTCCCTCAGATTCTTGATCTATGTATCCTTCCTATGGCAGAAATGGCATTAATATATTGGCCTGTGATTTAAGACATGTGCTGTATTTTTATAGGACAGTATCCCAACCCCTTTGGCTGTTGTCTCCCAGCTGGTACTAGACCGGTATTTCTAGGTTTGGGGCCCATTGATATACTTTCTTAGCTATAAAATGTGTCCCATGGTTAGAGGTGATGTTGTGTAGAATATCATGAGATAGATAAAGCATTTTGTATGTCCAAGAATTGTGGTCCTGCAGAAGCGCAGAAGAAGAAAAGGAAAGTGCATAAATATAAATTTCTTATATTTTAAATCAATACACTGACCTCTTCAAAGTCAGAGAAGTTCAATGCCATCAGTCTCTCCCTAGGTAGTAAATACCACATCCTAGAACTGACCTTTGCCATGGGTAGGTTTGGTATTCAGCTGTGGTAGTAGCTGGATCAACTTTGGTGAGAAGACTGTATAATTGAGCTGTATGTGGCCCCTATCCTTGCCAGTATGGTCAATGAATTCCCTCTTCTAGGCAACATAAAGATGATTAAACATGTTAAATCCATCCATCATCCTCTTATAGACATGTTCTCATCCAGTACATTAATAACTCTCTTTTAATCAACAAATTGTACACTATTTTAGGTAATTCTAAGCAACCCTGTATGTAAAACTATTTAAGAAAATACTGTCCTTTGTTTATCATTTCTTCTTACAGCTTAAACTTTCCTTCTTAGCTTATAATCCTTAATGCTTTTACAGGTGCTTTTAGTGTAAGTATATTGATGATAAAGTCATTCAAATTTCGTGTCTCTGAAAATGTACTTATTTCTCCTTCACTTTTGAATCACCCAATTTTAGGCTGATAGTTATTTTCTCTCAGCAACATATTATTCCACTAACTTTTGGCTTTCATGGTTTCTATGGAAAAGTCTGCTGTCTGGCTAGTTGCAAGTGACTAACTTTCCTCTGTGATTATTCTAAAGATTTTTTGCCTTAATCTGTGAATTTACTACAATATATAGGTGTGAATTTTATTTTGTTTACTCTACTTTATATATGTATGAATTTATATCTTTCACCACTTCTGTATAATTCTCAGCCATTATCTCTTCAAATATTCCGCGCCCCCCCCCCCCCATTTCTCTAGTTTCTCTTTATGGGACTCCAGTTACATGTGAGTTAGACTTTCCCTTTCTGCCCTTCACATTGCTTAACATCTCATTCTTATTTTTTCTCTTACTATCTTTGAGCTGCATTCTGGGGAATTTCTCTATATATTCCAGTTAACTCATTCTCTCTCCAATTCCCTCTAATCTGTAACTAAATCCATTCATTGAGTTTTATAAATTTCACCATCGTGTTTTTTATTCCCCAAAGTGTAATTTGGATTTTTCAAATCTTTCTAGTACTCTTTGATAGTTTCTCATTGCATGCTTATTTTTATTTAATTACTTCATTTGTCTCTTTAAGCATATCTTTAGTAGTTATTTTGTATTCTGGAATTAATTCTAATATCTGAACACATTGGGGATATATGTATAAATGTGCACTTATTCTTATTCTATTTTTTTCCATCATTGCTGATTTGTTTCCTTAAATGCTTGGTAATATTCAGGGATTTATATTTGACATGTCTTGGTAGAAACCCTGAGTGACTAAAATAGAGAAGCTTTTCTCCAGAGAGGATTTATTTTTGCTCCTTCTGGTATCAAGGGGCTACTGCCAACCAAGGACCACTCCCTTTTCTCAAGAGTCCTGATTTAGCTCTGGCTGGTGTAGCTCAGTGGATTGAGCATGGGCCTGTGAACCAAAGGATCGTGGTTCAATTCCCAATCAAGGCATATGCCTGGGTTGCAGGCCAGTTCCTGGCAAAGGACTCATGAGAGGCAACCATACATTGATATTTCTCTCCCTCTCTCTCTCTTTCCTTCTCTTCCCCTCTAAAAATAAATAAATTAAAAAAGTAAAAAAAAAAAAAAATAAAGTCTGTTAAAAAATAAAAAGAGTCCTGGTTTATCAGGGCATGTATGTTGAGTGTTTCCAACTCACCACTGATTTAACCTCTCAATTGTACAAATGACCTTGGTATTTACTCTTAGAGCAGCCTCTTTTGTTTATGTGGGCTTCCAGCACAGTATTCTGGTTTCAGCTCAGTTCTAGAGTTTTGTTTGTTTATTCTAGTCCTTTATAGGTTTATCTTAGTTCTCATGAGCCCAGCAATGAAATAAAAATTATTCTATCAAAGGGCTCTTTATGTTAGCCATGATGCAGGGAGCAGAAATGTTTTTATTTCCTGTTCTCAATGTATTAATATAAATAATTTCTGAAAAATATTTAAGTATTTTAAATTTGTAAATTTTGTTTTTGCCATATTTCTGCATTCTAAATTATCCAAGATTTTCAGCTTAACTTATCTTGCAAATATTATGTTAAATTCTATCCTTTACTAATTCCCATGGATATAGAAGATGGTTTATGTTTTTTTAACTTACAAATTACATTTATTCCAATTTTGTTGAGAACACAGGTATCTTGAAATTCAGGGGAGTCTTCAGTTTGAGTTACTCTATTTTATGTGGAATCTAGAAAAAAGCAATTTCTTTTTAATTGATACAGAGAAATTTACCTCAATTCCCCACCTCCCCACAAGCTGCAATTAAGTACTGCTGCTGAAGATTATATTATTATTTTTTAAGAAAATAGATTTTATTTTCTAGAGCAGTTTTAGGTTCACAGCAAAACTGAGTAAATGGTACGGAGAATTCCCATACACCCTCTGCCCTCCCCTACTATGAGAGTGGGGGAGGGCAGAGTTGTAATAATTGATGAATCTACATTGACACATAATTATCATCCAGAGTCCATAGTTTAATTTAGAATTCATTTTTGGTGCTGAACACACCTTGGATCAAAACACATCTTTAATTACATATATCCACCATTGTAGTGTCATACAGAATAGTTCACTGGCTTAAAAATTCTCTGCAATCAGCTTGTTTATTCTTATTCTCCCCATCCCCCAAAACTACTGATATTTTTACTGTCTCCATAGTTTTCTCTTTTCCAGAATATTGTATGGTTGGAATCATAAAGTATTAGCTTACCTTTTATGTTGTTGTTTTATTTAAACATTTACAGAGGGCTGCTCTATTTGAGTTGTCAGACTCTTTCTTAAAGCACCAGATAGTAAATGTTTTAGACTTTCAGATCTGTTGAAGCTACTCACCTCTGCTCTTGTAGTATGAAAGTAGCCATAGACAGCACACAGATGAATGTGGCTTCATTTCAATAAAACTTTTACTACAGAAATAGTCAATGGGCACATGAACTGTCGTTTCCTGATACCTGATCTGTTCTAAAGTCTGGATCTCTTTTCTTTTTTTTTTACATATTAGATCTCCACTGATATTCACTAACCTCTTTTTGGAGGTTAGCCCTACCCACACAGTCCATTGAAGACACGGTGGTCCACTCTCTTTTTAAAAAAAAGCCAGGCTTTGCCTTCTTAGGGCCTTTGCACATTCTGTTCCTCTTCCTGAAATGTTCTTCCACATGTCTCATATCCGATTCTCTCACTATAGCCTTCAAGATCATAATCTAAGTCCTTCCCACTTCAGAGGTCTTCCTTGATTTCCCTCTATAAATCCATTTCCCCTCACTTCTCATTTTTATGTGCCAGAGAGTCCTATCACTTCATTTTGAGCATTTATCCAAATCTAAAACTATTTCTCACTTGCTTATTTAGTATCTAACCTCTCAATTAGGCTGAAAGTTCTATGAGGGCAGGATCCATGTATATTCTGACTGTGTATCTAGTACCGAACACAGTTCCTGAAAATAGCAGGCACTCTGAATAATTGACTAATAAGTAAAGTAACCCTATGAGGCAGTTGCTATTACTAATATCCACCTTTTACAGATGAGGAGTCTTAGGTTCCACAGAATTAAGTAACTTACCTAAAGTTTTATGGCTAGAAAGTAGCAGACCACAGATTGAATCTGAGGTGGGTCTGTTTCCTTCCAGGCCCTATGCTGATATCCAGCCTCACCACGGCCTCTTGGTTTCTTGGTTATGTGCATAGTTGAAGAACAAAGCCACCCAGCTATTCTTGGAGACCTGTCAAGGGAGTGAGAGAGGAGGGGTGGAGAGGTGAGGTTACAGAAGCATGGTGTTAGTATCAAATGAACTGACTCAAGTTAAATAGGAAAAGGATCAGTTACTTAATTGCAAACAATCCCACTGTTAAGGTATAGCTTTATGATTCAGAGGTCAAAACAGTTTTTTGCCAGCGGGATTCCAGTGTTCTTATGGTAGTGTAGGGAAAGTAAGTAGGAAGGCTCCATTCTCAGTGGAGATCCGGGGCAAAGCAAAGTGCCCCAGCTTATCCAGGAGGTCTGGCAACCATTAAAGAGAAATGACTTCCTAAATTCTAACTGACAGGAGGACTGAATGCACTGCACCATCCAGGAGGCAGAGCCTCCTGCTCAGGGAAATGAATATGGTTTAAAAACTCATGGGATCTTTCCGGTTTGTCCCAAGCTTGGGAATTCAATGTGGAACTTTTTTTTTAAACAACAATTCAAAAGAAAGTTAATGTACATTTCTTAGGATTTTGGGAAGCAGTGTTTGCTTATTAATAGAAAATCTATATGACTAAAATATGTTTAAATGTAAGCTGGCTAATAGAACAGACTCAGGATAGAAAAATAGACCATTTGAAGCAAATCGACCATTAATTTTATATGTATTACTTAAGAAAAAAAACATTGAAGCAAAGGGAAAATGACATGATGGTCCATTTCAAACATTTGTAAATGTAACATAAATGAATTCTCTGCCGTGATTCTATAAGTTCAGCCAAACCATCAGAGCCAACTTTAAGGGCTTCATGAAAACTGTGACCACAACAAAGTTTTGCAGAATTATGGTGTTAATTTTCTGAAAGGCATCAACTCTAAATAAAGATATATTATTTTGTCAAGAAATAATCCATAAACAGAATAAAAACTGTCTGGGTATAACAACATTGACTCACACTTAACTTGTATAAGTTATTATTCCCAGAGAGAATGACAAGATACATATGCTCACACACATGTGCGTGAAAACTATTTGTACCAAGAAAAAGCATATTTTGACCTTTCTGGATCTTTTACTTTTATGCAGTACATATAATCCATCATTTTCCAAAAAGGAATTGAAGTACAATAAAGGCCATGTCTTCAAATCCACACACACACACACACACACACACACACACACACACACCATGATTAATAAAAATAAAAATTGAAAATAAAACCTTGAAAACCTTAAGGAAGTAACTCTACTAACCACAAAGTCCATTTTAATTACTATGATTGATCATCAAGTTTGGCCCTGAACTCCCTGGCAGCCAGGGCAAAAAGGGAAACAGGATAAATTGTACCATTTTGTTATTAAAAAGAAGGAAACAGACCAGTTCCTGGAGATAGAGATTTTCCTGGCACCAGATATTAAAAGGAGTTTCTTGTGTGTGATTTTCTATAGGAATATTGAACCACATAATGGATAATGCCCTCAACAACCCTTTCCAGCAAATGCAGATGTGGTTTTCCTAGAGCTGTCTCCTGTAACAGCCCCCAATAAAAACTGGTGCCGTAACACTGAGTGCAGCTCAGAGAAGGCACATTTTTGTGAGAGTACTGGATCCCTCCTCCCCCCTGTGGTGAAAGGTGCATGGTTTTGTTTTCAATACATATTATAAAGGTCCAAAGAAAAATTCTAATTTGTGTGGCTGTGTTGTAGAGTTCTGCCACTATTTCTTTATCTAGGCATTTCCCTGGGGATTTTTATTTGCATGTATCACAGATTTAAAAAGTTCCACTCCATCATCTTCTAAATGTTTTGAAGTTCTGAGCTAGCACTCAAGTTTTTCTATTGGTCTACCTCTCTCTTTGTTCATTAACGATGTAGTAAGGTTTTCAATAATTTGGTTAAGTGTAGACAGATGTGCTAAATTACATGCTTAGTCTTAGGAGGGATAATGTTATCCCTTTAAACAGATTCAGTGTAAATTACTTCTTCGTCCAGGTCTTCCTACCTGTTTTAAGTATTAATTTCTATATTATTTTGTTATTGTATTTATAGAGTGACTATATCAAATACATTTTTTAAATCTTCTACCATACCTTTAAACATTTAAACTGTGGAGGAAAGCTTCTCATGGCACTAAATAAACACTTAGCAGGCTCACTGTCTTTTCTGCTCCATGGACACCTACTGTGAACTGAGCACAGAGAAGGGTGATGGAGCGTGGGCCTAATCATCCCTCTTAAATAAAAACAGTCCTGCAGACACCGTCTGTCACAGACATTCTGTAATTGGAATGTTCACCTGGATTTTTTTTATCAGCAAACAACCACCACATACTCAAAAGAAGGTGTTAACAATTGGTTGAATCCATTAGCTTAGAAAGGCTAAGCCAGTACTTCTCACTTTTTTGTGTTCTCTTAAATGCTATTATTTAAAATATTTGCAGAGTTCCTTGAAGGAATTAAATTGTACCCACTGTTAACTCAGCACTAATACTGCTGCTTGGAAAGATCCGTTACTGCCCAAGGCTCAGGCTAGTAGTCCCACCAGGCATGCTTCTGCCATGTATCAGTGAGCACACGAACATTTTGTGGGTGATGACTTGACATTTGTCTTCCCTCTCTTATTTCTTAGTTGCCAAAAATGACACTGCACTCTACATTGTATCTCACAACCCATTCAGCTTTCTAGTCTCTGGGAGATATGGTACTTATTAGTGGTACAGAGCCTCATTTGCGGCCATTGGAGAGCTGCCAAGGACTTGGTTTTGTCTTGTCGGCTTTGGCAAAGTCATGTACATTCATGTTAGCTCATCCTACAGTTTGGAAAGTGAGAAACAGAAGATATTACCTCAGATTATAGTTTGCATGGAGATCTTAGATTTTATTCAGTTTTCATTACTGTTGTTATTGGGCATTATACATTCACATGTGCACTTCAGTGCTGCATCAAGAAGACAACAAACAGAAAGCAAAAGGAACTTTCTTTAAGGAATGTTTATTGGATGCCTACTGTGCACTGAGCCCAGGGTGGGCAGTGTAGTGTAGAGAAGGAGGCTGGTCAGCTCTCTTCATTTCAGTAACACAATAGCCTGAAGACGATAAAGATATTTGTCAACAATAAAATTATCTATTAATAAGATACTGGGTAGCCTGGTCCATGGCACCTTTTTGAATGTCTGGCTTCAAGAGCTGAATAACACCCTCTCTGCCCTCTGCCTTCTTTCCTACTTCCCATATTGCAATAGATGGGGGTTTCTTTTTTGATTGTTTAGAGTTTTGCTGAGTTAGCAAAGGCAGTGCAGTTTACCCAGTCTTAACCTCAAAGGCTGCAAGGGGAGGCGGGTGAAATATTGCACAAGCCCAGCCTTGAGTTAGCCATGAATTATGCATTGTGTATTTAGACTATTCTGCTGCTATAGTCTGTTTATCTGTTGACTTCCACTAAGATTTAGGGTTTCGTTGGACTTAATAACTTGCTTTATTTTGTTTGACATGTATTTTATGTCCTCCATGTGCATGGATACATAAGATACACAGTCGTGGGTGAGGGTCTGGAGAGAAAGCCCAGCCCTGGAAACGCTAACTTTGAGAGCTTTGGGGTAAAAATTTTCACATCCATTTCACTCTTATAGAGTGCTAATCAATATGATGATGAATCAGAGTTTTCTGTTTTTCTCCTGCCCCCCAAAACATAGTTATTGAACAAGGGGAAGGAAATGAGTTTATGCTTCTCTTCTAAATTTTGGTTCTTTTTAAAAAGTTGGTCCTCAGATTAAAAGGATGTCAAAGGATGTTTAATTAATTTTATATTGATGTTCAGTACTGTCCAAAATGAAGAATCTTACTGTTTTAAACCATACTCTGTTTTTCATTCTTATTTATTTAGTCCTATGTATGGCTTGGTGGGTTAATACAGGTTTTGGCAAGTCTCTAAAAAGAAAACCAGTATAATGAATATATTTGATTTTATGAAGATGACATTATGGAGATGACACTTAATTTTAGCATAATCTGAGAAATTCTCAGCATGTATGTGTTTGTATTTTGGAATTTTGAAACTGTTACAGGAAAAAAAAAACAAAGTAAAAAGGGGGAAGGGATTAAGATGTACAAATTTCCCATTATAAAAACTGTCATGGGAATGTAAAGTAGAGCATAGAGAATAGAGTCCATAATGGAGTGATAAGTATGTGTGGTATCAGATGGGTGCTAGACTGATCAGGATGATCACTTCTTAAGTTATATAAATGTCTAGTCACTATATTGTACACCTGAAACTAAAATAATATTGTATGTCAACTGTAATTTAAGAAAATGTGCTGAGATTATTCATGTTTAACATGGTTCATTACAAGTCTGCTGTCATATATATGAAAGAGATAGATATAAATATATCTTTTATGCCTGTTTATAATAGCAATTATTTCTAGACTTTTTAAAGCCTATTTTACTCTTATTTTAGTCCTTTTTTTAAAATTTAAATGATCTTTATTAAAAAAGATATCAGCCTCTAACAACTCTCCAAATCAAATTAGCTATTTACTCTACCCCATTTTCATCAATCTTTTCTCCCCCCCACCATCACAAGTTTATTTTATTTAGGATGACATTTCTTTCTCCTTATTCAGCCACAAAAAAATTATATGAATGTCTAAAGTAATTTACACTTGTGTAACTCCCATACTTTTACACATCTCTCCTTGAGATTTATAAACACCCCTACTTGGACAGAAGAAGAAGAAGATGCTAAGGCTCTGGAGTCTTAACCCACATCCCCACTTTGTGAACTTGGGCTCACACCAATCAGAAATGGAGGATTCCTTTTTTTTTTTTTTAATCGAACCATGTCTTTTGACTCTAGAGCTAGTACTTTTTGCTAGTCTCCATATTGCCTTTAAATAGAAAACCAACAATGAAATAACTGTTCCTTGAGTGTCATTTCCCTTTTATTTAATAAACATTTATTTACTATGTGCCAGGCATGTGGTAGGCACTGGTGGTGCACACTGATAAATGAGAGACTCCAGTCCCCAGTTGTACTGAGCTCTCAGTCTGGCTGGGCAATGGGCCAGTTGGATTTCCCCAGAATCAGGCTTTCAATCAGGATTTGAGTGCAAGCAGCTTATCTGGAGGGGGAGAAATAGGGAGCATTCACCTTCCATCTTCATTACACTATTTGCTGTGGATGTGCCCAGAAGCATTAACTCCTGGTGCTCCCAGCCTGTGTGTGGGGGGAGGCCAAGAAGAAGCCAACAGGTGGAGTTGCAGGAGACCACAGTGGGATTCTGTTGGCAAATTCTTTGAGTGCTGAGGGGGTGAGGGTGAGGCACTGGCCATGGCTGCTTCAGCAGAGAACCAGGCAGCAATCTGTGATTAGTGTGTTGTGGGAGGCTACAGGAGCATTGAGGGGCCATCAGGGAAGCCTTTTATAGCCTGGTGAAGGCTAGGGGAAAGAGTTCTAGCAGAGGATCTAGAAGATGTTCATGTGGTTGGAGTGTGATGAGAGATGAGCAAGATAAAGTGGGCAGAAGTGAAATCCCAAGAGTATTGAAAGCCACAACAAAGAATTTGGACTTTATCTGGTGGTCAACAGAGAACCGTGGAAAGATGTTAAATGGAGGCATATTATGATTAGGTTGTGCTTGGGGACAATCCTCCAGGCTTCAGTTCAGAGAGTGTAGAGAAGGAGTTACAGTTGAAGACAGGGAGCCCAGTTGAGATTATGTTGCAATAATCCAGGCTTGTGAGGTTAAGTCAATGTCTTAAACCTGGCCAATAGAACAGCCTCTCTTCAGGCTGACACATCCCAACAGTGTCAGTGTTGGCTGCCAAATCAAATCATATTGATGCCAAGGTCTCCTGGCCTTGTCAGGGGATGTGGATGATGGGTCTGGAACTTCTCTTGCCTTTCAGCATCACCAGTAGGATCATTACCCTTTATGTTTGATCATTTGCTTAAATGGGAAGGTTTTTATTTCCTTTTTTAAAAATGTGGCAATTTTTTTTTCTAACTCTGTGAGTTTATTATCCTCAGAATACAACAACCCTGTGACTGTTTCTTCCAGCACTCCTTGTGAGTTTTTCTCAGACTAATTGTTTGGAAAAATGGTAGCAATTTTACCTGATATAACCCTACAAAATGCCTTCATCCTTCTTCTTGCACATAAATGATTTTCTTTCATTTATACTTAATGTGTTTTCTCTAAACTAAGTTGTATATTGAGTTTTCTGCCTGTGTCTATAATCTCTCCATGCATCAGTGTTGTCTTTTTTTAGCTTGGAAACTCCTAAGGGGCTTGGAGTTTCATCTGTGTAAGTCTCATGGAATATTAGCAAGTACAAAAAGGTATTGCTTAAGTAAGTCTGGTTCTGTAGACACTTTGATTTCAGCTTCTCTGGGCATAGGCCCCTGAGGACATGAAAGGAACATAGCATTCATGGCCCCAAGATAGACAACTGCCCAGCTCCAGAATTGATAAGGTACCAAAGGGACCCTCTCCTAGGCCATTGCTCCTATCTCCATGTCATCCTAATGACATGATAGACTCAATATATCCAGATGGGAGTTGGCTTCTTAAGGAAAATGACTTCTAAGACAAAAATTCACAGGGCAAGAGAATCAAGATACTTCTGTTTTGCTTTTGTTTTTATTTTGAATGTCCTCCTGTCCTGACATTGTAGCTAATGATCCTGCTGGGGAAAAGCAGAAATTTCATGGCCCTTACCCAGCCCATGGCCAGGACTCAAGATACTCTCTGAGGAGTGTCTTCTGCTGCCTTAAGGAACTCTGAAACCATTAAGGGAGATTCTGGACGATATTTTAAGGCAGACCCATGGTTCTTTATCCCTAGAACTGGCCCAACCCTTGCCACATTCCCTTGGCTTTCAGATGAGAGAAAGCAGGTGGCAAGACTTGGCCTAAACAATATTCGGGGTAAATGGCTTTCCCTGGGTTATGAAGGATCTGTTAAGATCCCTCTTCTCCCTCTTCTTCTGTTAAGCCTAATGTAGAAGGTTCTGGAACACTAGATTATTTTATGTAGTTCACACAATGAAAGGATTGCAAGAATGGATGTGCTCTTGCCTCTTAGTCAATAATACTTGGGACTGAGGCTGGATGCACATCAAAACTCTCCCAAGGTTGGAGAGATGTGTTCCAGACATGGGTTTATTTTCATAGGTACTAAAATGTCCAAGAATTAGGAAGCTTCTGTGTTTCAGAAACTACCATGAGACTTCTTTGGGCTTGAGCTGTGGTCTCTTGAATATTTGACCTCGAGACACTTTTGAGCCTGCAGGGGTAGTATTGTCAGATGTGGAGTGGTAAATTTTCTCCAGTGAATTCTTATGATTAATGGAGATCTGTTTTGAGTCTTTGTAGATTTACTGGAGAGATTAATGCTCTTTATTTCCCTTGTTCCTATTTTCCATTTAAAATAAAATGGAATATTAGTAAGTAACAGATCTTATAAGAGGTAAAATGCATTAAAAGTTTATAGTGAAATATTCTGCCACATAAAAATAATTAAGATGCCAAATCAAGCCCTATATCTGATGACTGAGCATGGCTAACAACAATAAAAATAGAAGTCATTTTTTATCATTCAGGCACTGGGCTTTATTTAACATATTTCTCATAACAACTACTAGGTATTAATAGACACATGCTATTCATATCCCCACTTTACAGTTGAGGAAACTGATGCTCAAGGACACTAAGTACCTTGTATCTGTAAGGTTATACAGATAATAATTAGGGGAGCTGATATTAAAACCAGGTTCTATTTAACCCCACAGTTCATATTGCATCCATATGTAGTCCTGCACAGGGACTCAAAGCATTATATATTTCACCCTATATGTGGCACTTTCAAAGACTGGGGAATTAGCTGAGTAGACATTTCCTTTGTGCCAGGGCACTTTGCATTATTCAAAATCTGGAAAGAAAGGCTACCATTGGCCTTGCGTAGAGCTCATTCAACTTGCCCACTACTCCAGCCACAGCCAGAACCTGGTGTCAACATTCCCTAGGACTCCGAGTTAGCTACTTACATTCAGGTGTTGGTCAAGAACCCAAACTTTAGAGTAGATAGAATTTAGTTCAGGGATGTTTACTTTTTCTAGTCTCAGTTTATTCTTCTGTATACTAGAGATAATAATAGTACTCATCCAATATAATTGACTTACTGGGGAAGCTAAATGGGAAGTTTACACAAAATACTTGACATAGTGCCTGGCTTATAATAAGCATCATAAAAGTGTGGATATGGTTATATATAATCAGCAGTGGTAACAGGATAGCCTCATGAACACACCCACATTCACAGTCACATACATGGAATTAATTGTAAGGCCTGACTCCAGCATGGAGAGCCAGAGACTAGACTCTCTTGTCCCTCTGTAATGAATTCAATGGCCATGGTCATTAGCACCCAGAGGGCATTTGAATAATTACCATGGCATTAGATTCAGTGTGTAGAGGGCTCTGTAATCCCTTCCAAAATATATGGTAAGCCAGACTTTGGCTTTCTCTAAGGAATCCCCTGCCCCTCTACCTTACTGCTATTTATACACTTTCCATAGAAGGACAGGACTTGGCTCATTTTTTATCAGATTTGCAATAGAAAAGATAATTGTTCCACTGTATGTTGGCATATTGCAAGTTGCTTGTGACATACGATGGAGCATTTAACTCAAATGATGAAGGAATTTTTAAAAAATCCCACATTTAAAACAGATGTACAGGCAGGATCCATAAGTGGTAGTCAATTCATGAATTAAGAAAATAAGTGAAAGGATAAATGCACATTTCAAGATCTAAGTCTTTGTTCAATATTTTAAACACATGGCTGATTTCAAAGTCCCTGTAACCACTGAGTTGGAATGTAACCCACTCAGAAGTAGCTGGCACCTTGAAGGAAAGGATTAGAATTCCTTGTGTCCTTGGTACATTAAAGAAGTGATCAGGAACAATCAGACTGAACTCAATAGGTCAGGAGGAAAATAAGCTGTGAGCAGAAGGTGGTGCAGAGCTGGCTTTGTACAGACTCTGTCAAGGGAACCCGCCCCAGCAGAGGCATTGCTGAAAGTCAGGAGCATTTCTAAGCAACGTTAATGACAAGATGTGGACTGCACAGGTCTCATGAGGCATCTCTCACTAGTTTACACTGGCACAAGGCAGAGTGACCTTCAATGTCACATGAGGTCCACAGTATAGGAGACAATTGAGGTTGAGGAATGCAGGGTATTAGGGAGTAGGGAAGGGAGGAAAGACAGTTGATGTAAAGACCACAGAAAGCTGCCATTTCCCATGGAAACAGGAAGAAGATATAGGTCCAAAATTACAGCAAGGGACAGAAGTTAGCTAAAAGAATAAACTGAGAAAAATGGTGTCTGAAACCTTAAAACTTTACAACTTTAATAGAATCTTCTTTTTTTTTTAAGAATAATATGAAGTGAGATTTGCTGAGAAGGCAAGGGATAGTGGTAGTTAATTTATGAAGGAACTCTCTGAATTCTGAACACTCAAATGCTAAGCAGAAATATTTAAAAATTCTTCTGATTAGGACTTATTTTAAGGTTCTCCAGGGTAGAACCTTAATGATCCCACCTCCAGGTAGTTTTTCAGTTATTCTGTTTAAGTCAAATGCTCATTTTTCTGTTCCTGGTAACAATCCTGTGATCCCTTCAAGGCCTAGCTCAAATGACACCTTTTCCAAGGAGTCTTCCCTGAAGCTAGAAGTAACCTTTACCCTTTCTGAACCCCTCCTAGCATTGTACTCTGATTCCTTCCCTTGTGATGCTTTCTGTCATAGACCTTTTGTCTTATTCAGAATGTCCTTCTAATCCAGAATTATCCACATGTATTAAATGCTAAGTAGTATATAATGAAAGCCCACGGGAGCAACCCTTTCCTTTGTTGGCCCTTGTGGAAACTCAAGAGCTTGCGGCAGCAACTTCCCCAGCCACATGCAAAGAACTAATTCCTGATGAATGCCAAGGGACAAAGGGATGTTTTCCAGTTGGCTTCATGTGTGTGATGATTGAAGCATAATTTCAAAATCAAAGAAGATTTCACTAATGTTATTGTGATTTATGTAGACTTTGAGTAGAATCCACAAAACCTATGAAAAATATGGGAGGAAAAGGGAATAGTAGGATGGCAAAGTGTGAAAAGGATACAGAAATCTCCCCAAATCATCCACCCATGTTAGGAGAGGGACTTGAAACAATGAACAGACTATGGGAGGCTTTTCACCTACAGACATAATTTATGAGTTCCTATGAAGTATTTCAAAGCCTCACAGAGTCCTGTTGTTGATATGACTGGTTTGGGCCCTATGACCTCACCAGACAGCCCCTTTTACACAGTTACATAAATTGGTAACTGAAATGAAAAATCTTGACAAGTTCTATAGAAACTCTCTTGAAACTCTTTGTTTTTCAGCAAAGATGAAAATGATGAACTTTTGTGACATATCTATAAATTTTAAATCTCCTGTAAAACGAATTACAGTTTCTTCTCAACCTTCATTCCATTCCTCTGTGAAGATAAAGGGAACATCACAAAGATGAAAGAGACAAATCAGAGTTCTCTAAAACAAAACACATAGGAGTCCAGAAGACAAAGGAGTTTGCCTCTTTTACATAACCTATGACAAATTACTCCTCAAGGCCATAGTCTACTTTTCTCTGTTCAAAATGAATTTTATCTACTATAACCAGTACTTTTCTGCTCTAGAACAAAAACATCCTAATCACATGAAATTAAATTTTTAAATCTTTGTATTTAAAGATATGAAATATGGTAACCTATAGTGGTCAGGGGTGAAATGTATAGAGAAGTCAAGAAAGTCAAACTATTTGATTATTTGACAGCTAACCCTGGTTTCCTAGTTATTAGCCTATGTTTTAATGTCCACTGTGGCTTTTATTTTTGGGACCCTGCTCCGGGACTGTGTGTTTGGTGGTCTTCATGTTGTCACCTGTAGGGGCGAGCTCTGATACTTTGTCACCTAGAGCAGATGACTGTTTGTCCTATATACTCAAGAATGGGCATTCTCCCACCTTGATAACCCTGAGTGATAGGCATATTGATGGCATGCCATCAATCTACTCCTGAATTTAGCTTGCAAACAAAATAACATTTTTTAAATGGAGTCAACAGAAATACTTTTCTTTAGGGCTGGCATTCTAGGAGAAAGAGCAAAACATTTCTAAAAGTAAAACTTACATTTCTTATTACTTGATATTGAATCATTTCAGCACTAGTAAATGTAGCAGTGATAAGTGGACTGTCAGATTAAGAAAAATCACATTTGTTTATAGAATCTTTAAAACAACAATTCAGGCACCATGCTAAAGTACTAGAAATATTTACTCCTTTTTTATCCATGGGGAAACTGAGGCCCAGGCCGGCTACTCAGACAGGGAGTGGCCCAGCTGGCATTTGAACTCATTCAGAGCCTGTATTCCTTGCTGTTGGGCACATGTGTTTCTCCAGGTGAGGTACAGATATTTGTAAAAAACATATATCCTCCATTTCAGGCTTTGGTGAGTATTCTCTGCACCCCTTTAGGTGCTGCTGAGTTAGAATTTAGTAGGTGATGTAAGTGAAACCTGTGGTCCCCTGTGAGGGACACTGTAGGAAGGTGCCCATTTCATGGCCTCTTTTGTGGCAGCCACAGTACCTGTTTCTGGCTTTGGAGTCTGAGGTGTAAATTCTGGTTCTGCCATTTACTATCTGTTGCACTTGACTGTATTCTTTGGTAAAATGGTAACGAAACAGCCTCCTCTGCAGAGGGGTGGAGTGCTGAGTAAGTAAGAAAACATGAAGAAAGCAGTTACCTAGTGCTCAGTGAATGGTAGTATTAAGTTGCCCAAAAAGTCCATTTAGCTTTTTCCATAAAGTAAAAGACACGCTTTTTATTTTCATCAATAACTTTATTGATTTGGATATTTTGAATATGTCAGCTGTCTCCTGTGTGATACAACATTGATTATTCTCAATGAATGTCTCAATTTCATGCCTATCAACTTCAGCTGGTCTACCAGACCAAACATGGAGCATCACCCAGCAAGAAATCTCCAACATGGAATTCTACAAACCACTTTTGACACATTTGATCAGCCACAGCACCTTTTCCATAGACTGCACAAATCTTTTTTGTGTGTTTCAGCCGATTTTTTTACCTTTCTTGACACAATAATGCATGATATGTCAAAAATGTTGTATATTTTATTCCATATTTAAATGGCTATACAAAAATTCACCAATTTTGATATTTTTTCAAAAATGTACACTGATATGACAGCTGTCATAATACAATCTAATAAAATTATTTCTAATGAAAAAGACAACTAAGCACTACTAGAGCTATCTTATGGAAGAAAACCAAAAGAACTTTTTGGTCAACCCAGTATTCATTGTTGTCATAATGATAGAAATACATGATATTTAACCTGTCTTGGCAACAAACATCCTGTCAAGCTAACATATACAATGTTAGCATGTTCATTAGGTTTACTGAGTACCCACTGTACATAAAACAACACAAGAATAGCTGTGGAAAGATTAGAAGCCTAAAAGAGAGCTTGTGAACTAGTTGAGAAGACAGAATTCAAGAGCAGAATGGAATCTTGCTTGTATTTTGCCATCAAACTCCTGGGACACAGTAACTGCTTAAGAAATTGCTGTTTCAGTAACTGTAATCCCTGGAGGTAGGACGTATATCTAACAGATTCCTCCAGTATTTCCCAGTCAAATTAGTGGATGGAGTACCAAAAGCATGGTGGGCATGGAGTAATATTCATTGTGATGGTAAAACTTTATGAAATACTTATTTGAAATGATGGTGGGGTGATAAACATTATTCCAAATGTCAGTGCATGTTTCCAAGTAGAAGGGCTACTTAATCTGATTTGCATTTGAAAAGATGGTCTTCCCTGTGGTGTGAAGGTGGGGTGGGGGTGGGGAAGGTCTAGTAGAGAGTGGCTGCAAGAGAGTCACTGTGAAATCCTACCAGGAGATGCACCCTATTCATCATAACTGTAATGCAGTACTCCTCACTCCCCATTTTGTGTTTTTTGTTTGCTGGGTTTGTTTTTGTTTTTCTACTGCTGTGTTTCCTGTACCTTGAATAGGTCCTGGAACATAGTAGGGACTTGGTATTTGTTGAATAAAGGATAAAAGTGGAACAGTCAGTAATGTTATTGGAATTGTGACATGTGACATGATAACAATCTTCTCTATGGAAGTGGAGAGAAAAGTACTGATTCAGGATGAGTAAACAGAGTGAACCTGGTAGGTAAGAAAGAGACAGAAGGCAGGGATATCTGGTCTGATTAAATAGCCAGATGATGTTGCCTTTTGCTAAAATGCAATGGAAAGGGTAAGTATGTAGGAGTTGGGGATAAGCAGAAAAATCAATGGGACTGAGCAACCCCAGGTACCAGTAAAATGTTGGTATTACCCCTTAGGTAAGATTCCTGTGGTCTTTGATAGCAGCAAGAGTGTCTGCCTGACACAAGCAGACTTTTCTCAGTGGGCTGTCTCTCCTGGAGACCTGAGCAGAAAAGGAATTTTAGCTGAGGTGTGAGAAAGCCTTGGAATTATAAAAGAATGTTTCAGATACTCAGTGGGGACGAATATGGAATGCCCCTGCCTGAGAGTCCAGAGATATCTGTATGGGAGCCTGGGCAGAGAGGAGCAGTGAGATGTTCCCTCCAGTCCCTTCTCCTTACCTTACAACTCAGTTATTCCTGTTTTACAGGGAAGTAACTGGAATGAAAGAAGGTAACCTGCAGGCTGCTTTACCAATATGGTCTTGTACCATTTGTATGCCTTGGCCCTTTATTATATATATATATGAATTGTTGTTCTTGTACAGTTTTCTGTCTTTTACTCCCATCCCAGCCCACCACCCCAGCCCTCCCCACCTCCCTCCCATTTCTACCTCCCTAGTTTTTATCCATGTGTCCTTTATACTTGTTCCTGTAAACCCTTCCCCTTTTCCCCTGATCTTCCCTCCCCTCTCCTCTCTGGTGACTGTCAGCCTGTTCTCAATTTCAGTATCTTTGGTTATATTTTGCTTGTTTGTTTGTTTTGTTGGTTAGGTTCCTGTTAAAGGTGAGATCATATTGCATTTGTCTTTCACTCCCTGGCTTATTTCACTTAGCATGATGCTCTCCAGTTCCATCCATGCTGCTGAAAAGGGTAGGAGCTCCTTCCTTCTTTCAGCTGCATAGAATTCCATTGTGTAAATGTACCATAGTTTTTTTGATCCATTCATTTACTGATGGGCACTAAGGTTGCTTCCAATACTTGGATATTGTAAATTGTGCTGCTATGAACATAGGGTTGCATAGGTTATTTTGGACTGGTGTATCAGGGTTCGTAGGATATAATCCTTGCAGTGGGATTGCTGGGTCCAAAGGTGGATCCATTTTTAGTTTTCTTAGAAAATTCCATACTGCTTTCCATAGTGGTTGTACCAGTCTGCAATCCCACCAACAGTGCAGTAGGGTCCCCTTTTCTCCAAAACCTCTCCAACACTTGTTGTTTGTTGCTTTGTTTACATGACGGCCATTCTGACTGGTGTGAAGTGGTATCTCATTGTGGTTTTAATTTGCATCTCTCTGATAGCTAGCAATATTGAGCATCTTTTCATGTGTCTCTGGATCCTCTGTATGTCCTCCTTGGAGAAGTGTCTGTTCAAGTCCTTTGCCCATTTTTCAATTGGGTTGCTTGTGTTCTTAGAGTGGAGTCATGTAAGTTCTTTATATATTTTGGAGATTAAACCCTTGTCTGAGGCATCATTGGCAAATATGTTCTGCCATACAGTCAGTTCTCTTTTTATTTTAATACTGTTTTCTTTAGTCATGCACAAGCTTTATATTTTGATGAGATCCCATTTGTTTATTCTTTCCTTTATGCCCTTTGCTTTAGGCGACATATCAGTAAAAATGTTGCTGTGTGAAATATCTGAGATTTTCCTGCTTATGTTCTCCTCTAGGACTTTAATGGTATCATGGCTAATATTTACATATTTTGTCCACCTTGAATTTATTTTTGTGTATGGTGTAAGTTGGTGCTTGAGTTTCATTTTTTTGCAAGTAGCTGTCCAGTTCTCCCAGCACCACTTGTTGAAAAGGCTATTTTTACTTCATTTTATTTTGCTGCCCCCTTTGTCAAATATTAATTGACTGCAGAGACTTGGGTTTATTTCTGGGCTCTCTGTTCTGTTCCACTGGTCCATGTGCCTGTTTTTATGCCAGTATCAGGCTGTTTTGATTACAGTGGCCTTGTAATACAGTTTGGTATCAGGTATTGTGATCCCTCCTACTTTGCTCTCCTTTCTCAAAATTGCTGCAGCTATTTGGGGTCGTCTATGGTTCCATATAAATTTTTGAAGTATTTGTTCTATGTCTGTGAAATATGCCATTGGTACTTTAATAAGTATTGCATTGAATTTGTAAATTGCTTTGGGTAGTATGGACATTTTGATGATGTTAATTCTTCTGATCCATGTACATGGTATATGTTTCCATTTGTTTGTGTCTTCCTTGATTTCTTTCTTCAGTGTTGTGTAGTTTTCTGCATACAGGTCTTTTACTTCTTTGGTTAGGTTGATTCCTAGGTATTTTATTTTTCTTTTTGCTATATCGAATGGGATTTTTTTCTTGATTCCTGCTTCTGCTGTTTCATTGTTGGTATACAAAAATGCTTTTGATTTCTGGATATTGACTTTGTATCCTGCTGTTTGACCAAATTCATTTATTAGGTGGAGCAGCTTTTTGGCTGAATCTATAGGGTCTTCTATGTACACTATCATGTCATCTGCAAACAATGATAGTTTTGTTTCCTCCTTTCCGATTTGGATGCTTTTTATTTCCTTTTCTTGTCTAATCACTGTGGCTAAGACTTCTAATAATATATTGAGTAGAAGTGGTGAAAGTGGACATCCTTGTTTTGTTCCTGATCTTAGTGGAAAAGATTTTAGTTTTGCCTGTTGAGTATGATGTTGACTCTAGGCCTCTCATATATGTCCTTTATTATGTTGAGGAATGCTCCCTCTATTCCCACTTTGCTGAGTGTTTTTATTATAAATGGGTGTTGTACCTTATCAATGGTTTTTCTGCATCTATTGATATGATCATGTGATTTTTGTCTTTCATGTTGTTTATGTGATGTATTATATTTACTGATTTGCAAATATTAAAACATCCTTGCATCCCAGTGATGAATCCCACTTGGTCATGGTGTATGATCTTTTTAATGTATTGTTGGATGCAGTTTGCCAATATTTTGTTGAGGATTTTAGCGTCTATGTTCATCAGCATTATTGGCCTGTTTTCTTTCTTTGTTGTGTCTTTATCCAGTTTTGGTATCAGGATGATGCTGCCTTCATAAAAAGAATTTGGGAATCTTCCATCATTTTGGATTTTTTTGGAATAGTCTGTGAAGGATAGGGGTTAGCTCTTCCTTAAATGATTTGTAGAATTCTGCTGTGAAACCATGTGGTCCAGGGCTTTTGTGTATTGGGAGTTTTTTGATTACTGCTTCAATTTCATCTACTGTTATTGGTCTGTTCAGGCTTTCTGTTTCTTCTTCATTGAGTTTTAGAAGATTATATTTTTATAGAAACTTGTTCATTTCACCTAGGTTTTCAAGTTTCTTGGCATACAGTTCTTCATAGTAACTTCTTACAATCCTTTGTATTTCTGTGGTGTCAGTTGTAATCTCTCCTCTTTCATTTCTGATTGTGTTTATTTGGGTCTTCTCTCTTTTTTTCTTGATCAGCCTGCTTAAAGGCTTGTCAATTTTGTTTACAAAGAACCAGCTCCTAGATTCATTGATCCTTAGAATTGTGCTTTTAGTTTCTATGTCATTTAATTCTGCTCTGATCTTGGTTATTTCCTTCCTTCTACTTGTTCTGGGCTGTCTTTGTTGTTGTTCCTCAAGTTCTTGTAGGCATAGGGTTAGGTTGTTTCTTTGAAATGTTTCTATCTTTTTTAGGCAGGCCTGTATCACTATGAACTTTCCTCTCAGGATTGCCTTCACTGTGTCCCATAACTTTTGGGTTGTTGTGAGTTCATTTTCATTTGTTTCCAGAAACTGATTTCTTCCCTAATTTCATTCTTGACCCATTCATTGTTTAATAGCATGCTATTCAATCTCCATGATTTTGAGTGTTTTGGGTTTTTTTCCTTGGGGTTGGTTTCTCGTTTCATTCCCTTGTGGTCGGAGAAAATGCTTGGTATGATTTCAGTTTTCTTGGACTTGTTGAGGCCTGTTTTGTGTCCTATCATGTGGTCTATCTACATGGGCATTTGAAAAGAATGTGTATTTAGTTTCTTTGGGATGAAGGGCTCTATATATATCAGTTAAGTCCATTTCATCTAGAGTGTTGTTCAATGCCACAATATGTTTATTGATATTTTGTTTGGAAGATCTGTCCATTTTTGACAGTGGGGTGTTAGAATCCCCTACTGTAATTATGTTGCTGTCAATATCTTTCTTGAAGTCCTCTAAGATTTTCTTTATGTATTTAGGTGCTCCCTATATATTCACAATGTTTATGTCTTCCTGGTGGATTCTCCCCTTGAGTATTATGAAGTAACCTTCTGGGTCTCTCTTTATGGCCCTTCTTTTGAAGTCTATTTTGTCTTGTATGAGTATTGCTACCCTGGCTTTTTTTTTCCTGTCCATTTGCTTGGAGAATTTGTTTCCAGCCCTTCACTTTGAGTCTGTGTCGGTCTTTTGTCCTGAGGTGGGTCTCTTGTAGGCAGCATATGTGTGGGTTATGCTTTCTTATCCATTCAGCTATTCTATGTCTTTGGATTGGAGCATTTAATTCATTTACATTTAAGGTCATTATTGATAGGTACTGATTCATTGCCATTTTCGTACCTATGTTCCTCTCTCTCTCTCTCTCTTTCTCTCTTTTCCTTCCTTTCCTTAAAGCAGTCCCTTCAGCATCTCTTGCAGAACTGGTTTGGTAGGGGTGTATTCTTTTAGACTTCTTTTGTCTGGAAAGCTCCTTATTTGGCCTTCTATCTTGATTGAAAGCCTTGCTTGGTAAAGTAGTCTTGGTTGCAGGCCTTTGGTTCTCATTACTTGCAATATTTCTTGCCATTCTCTTCTGGCCTGGAGCATTTCCATTGAGAACTCAGCTGCTACCTTATCAGGGCTCCCTTGTATGTTACTTCCTGTTTCTCCCTTGCTGCCTTTAAGATTCTCTCTTTGTCTTGGAATTTTGCCATTTTAATTATGATGTGTCTTGATGTGGGCCTCTTTGGGTTCCTCTTGATTGGGACTCTCTGTTTTTCCTGGATTTGTGTGACTTTTTCTCTCATCAAATGAGGGAAGTTTTCCATCATTACTTTTTCAAATAGGTTTTCTATTCCTTGCTCTTCCTCTTCTCCTTCTGGTATCCCTACTATACAGATATTATTACATTTCATATTGTCTTGCATTTCTCTTAATCCCTCTTCATTCATTCTGAGCCTCTTTTCCTTTTCTTGCTCTTTCTGGGTATTTTTTTCTACTTTGTCCTCCAACTCACTGATCCAATCTTCTGCTTCATTGATTCTGCTTTTGATTCCTTCCACTGTGTTCTTCAGTTCAGAAATTATATTCTTCATTTTTCTTGGCCCTTGTTGATAGTTTCTATTCCCCTTTTCATGTTGATATAGTTTGCAGTGAGTTCATCGTAGCTTCCCTGTAGTTTCTGGTAGCTCTTTGAGAGCTCATGGAGCTTCCTGATAACCATTGCTTTGAACTCAATATTTGATAGTTGAGCTGCCTCCATTTCATTTAGCATTCTTTCTCATGCTTTCTCCTTTTCTTTAATTTGGGGATTGTTTCTTTGTCTTCCCATTGTTTGTGAGGTTATTCTTGTTAGCCTCCGCTTCTTAAATTGATCTGTTCTGGCTCCCTGGGTTTATGGTGTGAACTTCTTTGGTAGAATACCTATGAGATTCAGTGGTGCTGTCTCCTTGGGTATCCTGGTGTTCACAGCTTCCACTGTCTCAGCTGTTGAAGTGCCCCCTCTTTGGGACCAACTCTGGTTTTTTCACAGTTTCAGGGTTTTTTTGTTTGTTTATTTATTTTTTGTCTCACCTAGGATCACGGGTGGGAGCTCTGGGTCTTCCACAAAGCCCCCTTCTCTGGTTGCAGGGCCTCCCCTGGTCACAGAGCCTCCCCCAGTTACTTGCCTGCCCCTGGTCATGGGGCCTCCTCTGGTCGCAGAGCCAGCCCCAGTCACTCAGCTGCCTCCGGTCATAGGGCCGCCCCCATTCACAGAACCTCCCCTGGTCACTCAGCCGTGTCTGGTCACAGGCCACCCCCGGTCGCAAGGCCTCCCCCGGTTTCTTGGCCACCTCCCATCACAGGGCCACTTCCGGTCACCGGTCTGAGTGAATGGTTGTTGGACTCCTGCACAATTCAATTTGCTCTCTGTCCTGGTTGGGTTTTCTTTTTTTTTGGTTCTATATTTTTGTTGTCCTTAATCTTGGTTTTGAGAGGAGGCACAGTGTGTCCAGCTATGCCTCCATCTTGGCCGCAAGTACCCCCCACTTTTTTATATATATATATAAGGGCTATTTCTCTCCTGAGACTTTTTGAGAGAAATATTAGGGAGTCAGGAACTGAAGCATGACTAAGGGTTTTTGAAAATTTTAATTAATGCATTGTATAAACTTGAAAATTTACAGACAACAAATGGTTCTTCCCTCAGGCCTCCATTATGATCATATAAAGAAATCTGGGAATGTTTTCTAAGTATCTGCCCTGGAGAGCAGGGCTGGCGGTGAGGGCCTGTGGTTTTAGAGACAGAGGGTCTTACTCCCTCTCCAGTGTTTCTACTGCCAGCAGTGCAAGTGTTGCTTTCAGTGTCATACGAAGAACTCTGGAAGAGGTCCCAAGGGCGGGTCTGAGCTTGAAACACAGTGATGAATATGGGATGTCCTCCACAAAGTGTCATGGCTTTGGACATCTCTTCCTGGGCTGAGCTGTGGCTGCCTCAGTATTGTTTTGAATGTTGACAAAGAATACTCAGCTTAGGAAAGGCAAACTTCCTTGTCTAAGGTCTTATACAAAGTGTTGGGCAAGAGCCCCCAAAAACAGCCATGGCAGAATGTCCAAATGTGTTTGGTTAACATACCACAAGCCAAGGCTCTGTAGTTCACCAGTAGTTTCCTTCAAAGCCCTTTGTTGCTGTTCCCCACTTATGGATTTCTATTAATAGTGATGTGAAAGATCTTTATTCTTATGAGATCTTCTTGGTATATCATTTACTAACACACAAAACAGGACTGCTGAACAAGATGCTCCCATCCCTTGGCAGGAGATACTTGCCACAGAGATTATGGTCAGGAGCATGGTAGATTTGGCTGACTTTGCCACCTACTAGCTTTGTGACTTTTGGTAAAAGGCGCAACTGTAAAATTAGTATAGTATTGGCATGTCCCATCTAGGAGTGAATTGTGAGTAGGAACTGAAATAACGCATGTAAAACAATCATTTGCATGAAATCACTGGTACATATTACACATTCAATAAATAGTAATTTGAGATTTAAAAAATGTTTTGTTATTTGAATTTACTTACTGTATGGTGTTAATTTAAGATGTATATTTTTCAATTTTAGTATTTTCAAAGTGGAGTTCATAATTGATTTTATTTATTGATGTTTTACATACTTATTGGCTATAATGAATGGAAACTATTCACAGTGTTTTTTCAACTGACATTTTAAGTTATAAGAGAGTTTAGCAAATTTTTTTAGCCCATTGCCTTTCTGAGTTATTTTATTAGTTCAAGTAGTTTTTTTAGTTGACTCTGGTACTTTTAGAGTTGATAATCATACAAACTGTAAATAATCACAGTTGGGATTCTCTTTTATAATACCTATGTTTTAATATCAGTTTCTTGTCTTATTGCTTAGTGAGAATATCTGGAACAATCCATACTAAGTGCTAATGATTATAGTGGTTACCCTTGTCTTGTACCTGGTACTCATGGGACTACTGCTAGTAGTTCACCATTATCATGTTTATTATTCAGATGAGATCATTCTTATTAAGAGATATACTGATATTCTTAGTTTCTTATGGATTTTTTATTAGGGATCCATTTTTTGTCACATGTCTCAAGGATTTTTCTAAATCAATGGTTCTCAAAAGATACATAAGAGTTTCCAAAGAGCACTTTAAAAAAATAAAAGGACAAGGACTTGTTCCAAATATACTGCAGGGTAATGTGCCATGGTAGAAATCAGACCCATGATTCTGAGGTATACCACTGATTAAGGAAAATTGATGCAGATGTTTACATATATATTTCTCTCTCTTGATTTATTAATGCAGTGAGTTGTGTTATAGAATTTTTAAGATTAGACCATCCTTGCTTTCCTTGAATTTACTTCACTTGGCCATGTTTATATTATTCTTTTAATATGCTGCTGGGTTTTCTTTGGAAGTATTATTGACTTATGGTTTTTACATCACAGTCACAAATGGAATTCACTTCTAGTTTCTTCTTTTATATGTCCAAGCTATGGCAGCTTTGAAAATTGAATTGTGAAGCAATCTGTATTTCCATAAATCCTTAAGCAGTCAAAAAAATGGTTTGTTCTTGAAAGTATAAAAGTGCTCTCTTGTTAAGTGACCCAAACCCAGGGCCATTATTGGAGATAATTATTTGACAACATTTTCCATTTATTTTGTGATTTTTTAGGGTGTTAATCCACTAAGATTATCTTCCTTTTCACCAATGAATTTAATTATTTTTATTTTCTCAGAGTCTTATCAATTTTACTCACATGCATCTTATTGTCCTTATTCCTATCTCTCCTTTATCCATTATATTCTCTTATGTTTTGGTCATTCTATAATTATTTATTTGAATTCTCTCCCACCTTTTTCATTAGATTTCCCAAGAAAGAGGTCTTCTGTTGTTTTTGTTTTTTGTTTTCCTAATTACTGCTATATGTGAACATTCTTTCATCAATTAGTCATTTGCTTGTCTTCTGTCAGTGATTTGTTTATTCATATCCTTTGTCCAAATTTCTTCCTTGGCTATTTATTAGACCTTTTCATTAGTCATAGGTGAGTCATAGATTCTTTATCTGAAATGTGCTTATGTAGTAATTGTCATTTATCTTACTCCTTTGCTTATTTGAGGTCTTTTGCTGCTATTTGTTTTGTGTCATTTTTGTGGTTCATTTTTTGCTACGCAGAACTTTTTTCTACCTTGTCTTCCAAATCACTGATTTGATCCTTTGCTTCATCTAACCTATTGTTTATCCATTCCCGTGTATTATTTATTTCAGATATTGCATTCTTTATTTCTGGCTGGTCATTTTTAATGGTTTCTATGTCTTTTCTCATGCTGTTGCATGTCCTTATAATCACTACTCTCAACTCTCTATCTGATAAATTGCTTGCTTCCATTTCATCCACCTCTTCTTCTGGAGAATTTTCTCATTCTCTCATTTGAGGACTTTTGTAATTATATGGATTCAGCCTTTCCTTTATATTGTCTGGATTTCATGTCTTTTCAAAAGTGCCCCCAATGTGAAGATTTCAAAAATGGAATTGGGAAATAAAATAGCTGGATGTTATATCTAGCTAGGTACAGGAGACACAGTAGATACTCAACAAATGTCCCTCCTTACCCTTCTCTTCCTCCTGCTCTTTTCTCCTCCCACTCATTGCAGCACTCTGAGTGGAGAAAAAAGTGCCAAAAGTAAAGTTTTAGAAACAGTCAGACTTACCAAACAATATTTGCAGAGGACCTGATTTTCTCCACAGTTATCAGTAGTGTCAAGACTGAAGGATCATCTGCACTCATCTAGTCCTGTGTGCACAGACATATAAACATGCCTTCATGTGTTCATTTCATTATTCATGAGCACATGTATGTGTACACATGGGTGCCAGTGTGACAAAGTCCCTTTTTGAAATCATAACATATATTTGTCCCCATGGGTATTTGGATTTATTCCATTGGAAGAAGTTCATGTTGACCATCAGCGAGCATTAATAATCTTACCTAATTGGATGTAAAACATCATCAGGGAAATTTCCTATGTCCTGAAAGTTTTGTTTCTTTTAAAAATATAAATAAACCCCACAAAGCTGATTTTTCAAAAATAGCCTCAAATAGGAAATAGATGATAAACTGTGCACTGAATGGGTACAGTATCCTGAAATTCATATGTGGAAGAGAACCACACAAGTGTAAAAAAGTAAAATTTATATACAGGATTAAGGGTAAAAGTGTATGTTACAGCTTGTTTGCCTGATAGTGTATAATCGCTGAGCATTATTTGTCGGTTGGGGGATCAGCTAAAGCCCGGTGTATAAAAATTCATGCCAGTAGGAAATTTACTATAAATCAACATCTAGATTATTCCATAACATTATGTCTTTGAGTTGTAAATTAACTTGCACAAATTTGGCTTTCTGGGTAATGAGCAACATTTCCAGGGGAGCTGGAGGCCTATCATAAATTCAGATTAGACACCAAGACTTACTTCCTCTTCCTTCTGCTATTCTGAAAGGGTGTCTGCACATTGGATTCTGTTGTGGGACTTCCATGCAGAGACAGCCTGGAGGGTATATCTTGGGTGTAGGTTAAGGACTCCCTTGTTTTGCCCCATCAGTTGCACATCACAAGAAATTTCATTCTCACTGTAACACAGCTGCAGCTGTTTCCTGACCTCGTTGGGTGCAGTTCTGCCTTCCACTCAGTGTTGCCCTAGGACTTGGTGATGTGTGGGCTTCAGGTACCGCTCCGAAGTCCCATGCTCCTAGCACTGGAACATGCATACCAGATGTGAGCTATAGGCTGCCAGGTACTTCTTTCTGGCAAGCCCATTTGCTTTGGGAGAGAAATCATATGTCTTTTGGAGTGACAGGGGAGAAGAGACAAGGAATACACAGGCCTGTAAACAAGAGGTAAATATTTGCAAGAGATTTCAGAAAAGATGTGGCTGATGAGTTATAGATGTCTACAGTGTTTCTTAAGACCCAGCAGCCAAAAGGAATCAAGTTAATCAGAAAAGCTACTATTAATACTAATACTAAAGTGAATACTGATGCTAATTCTAACCATAGTGCTAATGCTTAATATTTGTGTATATTTTCTCTGTGTCAGGTACTGTGTGGTATTACTTTCCATGTGCTTTCTCATTCACATTCTTCTACCATCTACAGTGAGGAACCCAAGTGTTAGAGAGGTCTGATTGGCCTGTCTGAGGTCACTGGCTCCAGCTCATTTTTCCTAGAAAGCTCTAGAGCCAGTATTCCACTTAGGTCTGGCTGGTTCACAGCTTGCCCCTTAATTGGCCCCAACTGTCCCTCCAGGGCCTATACCAGGGATTCATGTCATTTCTTTGGGTAGGACTTTTCCCTCTGCTCATATGTTCCTCAGGTTACAAGAATCTCCAGTTGATATTCCTAGTGAGTTCCTGAAACATCTCCTCCTGGGTCCTGTTCTAGCCACCTAGCCATTTCCCTGCTCCACCCCTGAGAAGGGGTCTACCTTCTCTCCTGCCTAGACATCTTCCCTCTCAGTCACAGTTTGTGGCTGAGGAATTAAATCATCAGTATGTTCTTATTCCTTAGTCCTCTTCATGACAACCTCTCCTTCAATTTCCACACTATTCTCTCTTCGTGGGGCATAGACACGCCTGCTTCTTACATTTCCAGGAAGACAAATAGAGACCCAGTTTGGTTCATGTGTCCTTCTTTGTAATTTCAGTTTACTTGGTCAGCTACTCAACTTTCAACAACAACAAAAATCTTTCTTAAAAGCCAGAAAAGGAAAAAAATGCGGGGGAGGGATGTTGTTATATGAAATGTCCTCTGAGTAGAAGCCTAAGCCCAGGGGGCCTTCTTGCCCAGTCTCAGGGTGGAACAAGGCTTAGTCCAAGGTCAGTGAGACTGGGTTGCTGGGGGACCATCACCACACTGCCTTCCTAATCCTTTTCCCCTCTGTCCACATGCTCATGTGCCCTTCTTTCCTTTAAGACTGAAAGGTAGAGGGATTATGCAATTACACTGACATACAGACTTCCCCTGGGGGATCCATTTGGGGCTGCCCTACTGCACACAGAATAAAGCGAATTATCTGGAAACTGGCAGAGATTGGCACAAAAGAGTTGGTTTGGTCTTATTCATAATTGTTGGCCAATGTGACTATCAAAAGGTCAAGAAGAAAAATTATTTTTCTGATCAGACATTTGTAGTCAAGCTTGGGGAAGGCATTCTCATTAAATTTTCTCTCTCCATCTCATCCTTTCTCATTCATTTGTATTCTCTCTCTCTCTCTCTCTCTCTCTCTCTCTCTCTCTCTCTCTCTGTATGTGTGTGTCAGCTTTAACATCAATGAGAGGAAGAAGGAAGGGAGAGAGGAATTGAGGGAAGGTATAGTAAATTAAAAACAGAGAAGATCTGTCTCCTGAGGTTCGGTAGATTGAAAGCTGTGTAATGAGATTAAAGGCAGAAGGACACGTGTATGAGACAAGATGGATTCCTGCCTGAGCTATATAAAGGGTGACAACTTTCCTAAAATATCCACTCAATTAAAATATTTTCTCTAGTTAGAACAGGAGGTTAGAATTAGTGTTGGTGTTAAGCAGTGACTTCTAACAATTTAAAATTTAATGAGACAAGAACCAAACTGGGCTTGTGTTTTATGTCTCTAAAACTTTTAAAACATGCCATTCTCTTAACCACATTAAAATAAATATTAGTAATTAGTTAATATTAATGGCTTGATATTTTGATAAAGCCCCTTTCTAAATGGAGAATAAAGGAAATTGACTGGAAAAACATATTATGTTCCCCTTGGCTGAGCCAGACCATGCTATTTACCTTGTAGCAGCTACCCAGACAGAAGATGGAAGGTCTGGGGTGGATGAATGCCTCTAAAGGCTTGGCCTTGCAAAGCTGAGTCTGCAGAATGAGGACCAATGTCATCATCTGTGAACTACATCTGTAAGAATCCTCTGGGGCACCTAGGGAGCAGGACTGGGAGAACCAAACCCAGGAAAGGGGGGCCAAGGACAGGAGCTACCACAGCATCATAAAATTGACAAAATACCAAAGAGTCCAGGAGTGCCTGAGTGCTTTATTGCCCTGCTGCAGCCCACAGCTCTGGGAATTTCACTTCCCCAATATCTGAAATGCACACTTGGCCCTGAGTTTGGGTTGTGGAATTCATATTAACTTACTAGAAGAACCAATGTTGACATAAGTCTCCCTGAACAAGCTTTCTTCTCAACCTATCTAGGTGTCTCTTAGATTACTGGGAACTTTGTGGTTATGTCCCATTGTCTCCTCTTTCCCTAAAGTAAGAGCCATGTTTCACCCAGCCTTGTTTGAGACTTCATGTATCATATGAAAGCTATCTTAAAAGAGGGTGCTCCATGTCTCAAAATGTTGTGGGGTTAATTGCTGCCTTGAACTTAAGCAGGGCAGCCAGAAGGATGTTTTTTTAAAGAGATTATGATTGTGGGGATTCTGGTTAGAGTCCTTTGGGCATCAGGCAGGGGTAGCAGCCCAAATTTAGGGAAGAAGAGAATGAAATGACAAGAATCTCAAATTGAATAAGTATATATACAAAGGCTGCCTTCTTTCCCTCTGTAATCTCTGTTCCTTTCAGTATATCCCAAATGTTTAGTGAACCAAAAAACACCCTTAGAGCTTTTCCCAGTGCACTTTCAAGAAGCCCAGGATACTTTTAACCAAAATTGCCTTTCCCAAGAGCACCTGTCAGTAGTTTAATTGTTTTTTCATTTTCTTACTGAAACTAAAGCATCAAGCTATACTCTGTGTAATCGACTGGGGGACAAATTTGTGCCAAGCATTCTTCTCAGGTTCTCAGAATATAGTGAACAAAAGCCAATGTCCCTGCCCTCATGGAGCTGATGTTCTAGAGGGGAAGAAAAGCAACCAACAAGATAAGTAAGATAAATATTACATTTTTAATACATATCTGGGGAAAATAACATTCCAAGCAGAATGAACAGTATATGTAAAGACTGTGAGTGGGACCCTCAAGAAGGCCTAAGTAGTGCCAATAGAGTCAGTGGGTGAAGGATAAGTAGGAATAATGTTAGGTAAGTAAGTAAGAGCCAGGTCCCATGGGGTTGGTACCATCAGGATGCCTTTGGCTTGACTCGGTGTAAAAGGGAGAGGGGCCCTTTGTGAAAACTTTGTGTGGAATAATGACTTGCTCCAATGTAATATTTCAAGAAGATCCCTGGCTTGTAGGTTGAAAAAAGGCTGCAGGAGCAAAGGCAGAACTAGGGGGCCCAATTAGGAGGCCATCACAATAATCCAGGGAAGAGATAATAGTGATCCGGACCAGGTGACAGCAGTGGGATGGGGTGTGGTAGTCCACTTCCGGATTTATTTAGAAGGTATGGCCAATGTAAGTGCTGAAGGATGAGAAGTTGGGTATGGAGGGGGGTTAAAGTAGATACTAGGTTTTGGTTCTGAGAAGTGGTTGTTCCGAACAAAAATGAAGGTGACTATAGCAGTAGCTGGTTCAGGCCCAGGGACTTTCCATCTTGGCAGATTTTACAATTCCAGTATGCTGGACTCACTTCTGATGAGTGAAAATGCATAGGTGAGGAAAAGGAAGGGAAATAGCCTTCACTAGCCTTTTTAATAAGAATAATAATTAGTAATAATAATAGTTATTATTATTCTAAGAATAGGTATTGGCCCCTTACAGTATACCTGGAGTACCATGCTATCCTTTTAGCATGGATTTTCTTATTTAATAAGCACCATGACTTCTCCAATGGTGGGGAGAAGCCTATAGGCCTGAAGCCTTGGAATCCAGAGCCTTTCTGAATTGCTCCTGATTTGTTTATGGCTTATTTCACTATCAAAATGAGTGGCTATTTGTGAGGCTCACCACTGGGTAAAAGCAGAAGACTAGATATGATTGGGACTTCTGAAAAAAATAGTACCCACCAACATGCTAGGTAGTCTGCTCAAAGGTGAATTCCCACAGCAGGTAGAGATCCTGCCTCATCAGGCATATGATGGATCTGGGTGGGATTTACAGAAGACACAGTCTCATCAAATGTACAGAGTTAATAATCTCATCTCAGCCCAATGTCAATAATAAACATTGCTGCCTCCACAGGGTCTCAGAAGAGGAGGACAATAGTTAACTGGAAGCCCACTTTGATTAAGTTGCTCATGCTCTGTACCCCCTCAGCCAGCCAGCCTAGGAGTGTCTGTGCCTCAGCATCTGGGTGGAAGTGAAGACGGAGGTCTGGGGAGAAAGGTCTGGTGTTCAGAAACACCAGCAGGCTAGGTTCCAGTGGCAGGAGCTGGTGATTAGATCATCTCAGTTAACTGATTGCTTTTCTTAGAATTTGCTCCTAATCAATCTTGAGGGAAGTTATCCCTACAGCTGTCCCTATGTAATGGAAAAGCTCAGGATAAGGATGTTGCAAGTAAAATTATTGAGAACACAAAGGTATGTTTAAATTTTATGAAAGGTTGTTAAGTGAACTCTAGAAATAGCCATGTCATAAATTTCTGTTTTTTTTTTGTGAGTGTTTTTCTGTCATTCTTTTTACTTATTTTCATCTCTCAATTTTTCTACCATCACAAGTTAATAAAGAAAGTTATAAGCACAGGATTTGGAGACAGAAAGAGCTGGGTTCAAGTCCTGGTTCACTTTCTATTAATTGTCTAGGCCTGAGCAGCTGTTAGTCTTTTCAAGCCTCAGTTTCCTCATCTGTACAATAGTAGCAGGGTTAATATGAAGACTCAGTAAGATAACCCATGGGAAGTACCTAGCAGGATGGGTGGTACCAGTGTCATTCTTCAGTTCATCTTTAAGGAAAATGATCAAGATAATATGTAATCCGAGTATTCCATAGTGGACTGAGTATAAGAAAAAACTCACTTTAACAGTTGTGATAAATGGCAACCAACTTGGACCCTGGCCAGGTAGCTCAGCTGCTTAGAGTATTGTCCTGATCCCAATACGCCAAGGTTGCTGTTTCAATCCCCAGTCAGGCCACAAAGAAGAATTAACCTATAAATGCATGAATAAGTGGAACAACAAATTGATGTTTCTCTCTCTCCCCCTTCCTTTCTCCCTCTCTAAAATCAATTTAAAAAATATCAACCAACTCTGATTCAGAATTAGAGAGATACCGGGGAATAGTGAGGATGAGAACATCTGCCCCATTGAAGGGGACAGTCACTACTGAGTTCAGGGTGATTTCTGTCATGTAGAAACACAGCCTTAGTATTACTGATTCTTTAAATTATTAAAGGAAGTCCCACATTGGGATTTTCATAGAACTAATTAAAAAAGAAACTTCTAAAATTCCATGCAAGTCAAACAAAATGTTTCTGTGGGTCAGATGTGGCCTGAAGGTTGTCAGTTTATAAACTATAATAGTCAACTTTGCTGTGTAAAAAATGACCCCCACAGTTCAGTGGTTATATGTCAGTCATGAGTGGGCAGGGGCTGTGCTATATGTCACCTTCACTTGAGGATCTGGGATGAAACAGCTATTCTCATGGGAAAGAGACAAGAGTTGGAGGAAGTACACAATGACCTTAGAGAATCTGCTTAGAACTGGCATGCATCATTTCCTCTTATGTCTTATTGGCCAAACAGATCACATGGCCAAGCCTGACAATGAGGGCAGGGGAATGTACTCTTTTTGTAGGAAGACCCTACAAATCACCTGCCAATGGGAAGGCGTGTTGACTACTCTTGTTGGGAGGTACAGAGCAAATAATTAGAAATGGTAAAATAATCTACAGCAAGAAATTTCTGCCTGATTTTCTGTCTTCCATTCACTTGCTTTTCCAGAGTTTTGTTCAGTTGTTGCCAGTTGTCATCTAAAATGCAGATCAGAACGTAGATAGATTTTCTTAAAACCAAGTATATTCTTTGTGGCTTGTGGGATGAATGCCCAATTTCTCAACATGGCACTCAGGCCATCTACGCTCATATAACTTGGGCCTATATGTTAGGTTGAAATTGCTGGTAGTCATCTATATTTAACCTGAAATATGATTATTTTACCTTATTTAAGCAAATATACTTGGAACTTTTTCCCCTCTGCAAGCTGAAAGCTGGACTTTCCAATATTGCCTAATAAGTCCTGTCACTTCCAGCTGCATTTCATTGTTCTTGCTCCTCTCTCGCTTGTATGTACCTTCTCCACTTCTGCCCACCTGAGGCAGAGACTCTCTGGTGTTGCCCCTAAAATGTGCTCAGGAATAGGATCATAAGGAAGGGAAAGGAGGCCGTCCCTAAGGATATAAAATACTAGCAGGGACTCTCATGTGCCATAGAGCTCCTAACTCACACTGGGCTGACTCAGATCCCAACTGTCCCCAAATAATTGTTGAATGACTTGACCTTGTCAGTAGTGGTGATGACCTCCTTAAATGGCAATAGTACAGGTCTTATGTATGTGGGACATAAATGCTCTTTCAGCATATATTTCCTGACCACCTCTGTGTGCCTGGCCAAAAGTGGGGCTCCAAGAGTTTACAGTGAACAAGGCAGACAGGCTCCCTGTGGCCCTAGAGCTCAGCCCAGCACATCACACAAGTTAGAATTTTAGAGCTAAAGGGACCTTGGAGTCCCTGTAACCCAACACCCCCATTTTACAGGTTAGGAAAATGTGGTCCTGGTTCTATCCAGCCCTGTAATCCATCTACATGGCAGCCACAGGCATGGTTTTGAGGCACAAGTTAGATCATGTCTGTTTCCTGCACTGCATCTTCAGATGCATATCACTGTATTACATAATTAAATAACATTAAAACAAAAGAGTAAAATTCAAATCCTGTACTAGGACATGCAACCTGCCTTTGCCTACTGCCTACTTACCTAAACTCATCAGAGATCCACCTCTCATTTCTAGGCTCCAGCCCCATTGGCTTACTTTTTCTAAGGTCATCTTGCCTCACAGCTTTTACACTTCTTGTGGCCCCTGCTGGGTATGATCTCCCCTCTGATCTGCTCATGGATGACCCTGTTTCCTCCATCATTCGGGGCTCTGTATAATTGTCTCCTTCACAAAGGAGAGCCTGGCTAAAGTCTCCTTTCTCCCCTGTAACTCTTTATCACTTTATTCTTTTATGTTGTCTTTATCTGAAATTACACTTATTTGTTTATGTGTTTATTGTTATTCTGTCCTATAGACTTTCAATTTCATAAAAGCAGAGTCTAGTCCTTTGAATTCACCACTGTGTTCCCAGTACCATACATGGGGCCTATTATAGAACCAATGATCATTTACTAGTTGTTGAATGAAAGAATGAATGAATGAACAAATAGTGTGAAGAGGCTGGCTTATGCATATCCAGATGGTGCTTCTTTCTAGGAGTGGTATTCAATTTGTAAATCAGCCTTTTTGTCATCCTTCTATATTTGGTACATAGTAGGTACTCAAATATTTGTTGAATGAGTATTAAGGGTGTTCATAAGACTGAATCTCACAGGGAGGACATTTCACTTCCATGTCTATAGCAGACATCACTAACTGCTCAAAGCAATCATTTCTTGCTCAACCTTAAAATCCTCTTTGACCTGATATTCTGGTGGGCATCACCCATAAATCAGAGTAGAACTATTTGCCATCCCTGATTTAAGCTGAGTCTTTATGGACCTGGGCACGTCTGACCAGGGAGGCTCCTTAGAGGTCTAACACATGAAGGACAACCTTGTCTCTTGGGAGTATAAAGCATCATAAGGAATGCTGGGCTGAAAGGGGAGGTGACTTTGAGTGGAGCTGGGCACTTGTCACACAGGGAATTTTCTGTTTTACTTCCCTTGCACTTGTGCCTGAAGTCAAGGACAGCCAGCAAAAATTGAATAGACTGCCTTGCTGAAGCCTCTGGGGCCTTTGACAACCCCTGGAACCAGCCACTTTGGAGCTGGCAGATATGTGAGCTATGGAAGAAAGTGCTAGTGAATTGGAAGCTAGCACTCCTGGCAAGAAACCAAAGCCCTCTGAGCAATTTACATTTTAGAAATACTTCTTGTTAATTGATTATGATGCTGGAGCTCCGAAGTTTACATTTTATTTATATGACTATTTAATTAGTACTTGTTATTATCCCCCACCCCCATTAAGTCATAACTTCATGAAGGCAGCAGGACTCTTTATCCCTGATGCCCAGCATAGCTCCTGGCACTCAGTAGGTACTCAGTAAGTATTTGCTGCCTGAATGAATGAAGGAATATATAAAACCTTTCTGAACCCCAAGCTGATATCACCTGTGGAACATAAGTGACAGGAAGAACATGGTAAGGAGAGGAGGTAAACTGGGCTATGATGTGGGGGATCAGGTAGGCGACCCACAATCAGGCCTCCTGTTTTAGGAAGCAGAGGTGGGAAGGCAAAGGAGGAAGATAGCATGCTTTTTTGGCAACCCTTTCTCCCCATATTTTGGCCTTTCAGAGAATGTGAGTTGTGGCTTATATTCCAAGTTCTGCACATAACCAAATCCCAAGTGTGTCTGGGGTCTCCAAGAGGATCCTCAACCCTTCCCAGCCTGGGCCAGACATAAGAAATAGGACCAGAGAGTGGGCACTGCCTTCTAAGATACAATACCAATAAGGGTTTTCAGCCTTTGTACCAAGTTCTGCACATCCCCCTCCCCCTCATTGTTCCTGGGGTAAGCTTCAGTCTGCTTCCCTCCACATCCACTTGAAATGCCAACCCTGCCTGGCCATGTTGGGTTGTTTCCAAGGCAAAACAAGGAGAGCTCTCATACTGTTGTTGATTCAATAAAATCATCCACCCAAACACTACATCCATTCCTCTTGTATTTTGTTTGGGTCTTTGTTCCCTTTCCTTGTGGAGAGAGCCAGAAGGCATATTCTAACCTTTAAGTGGAGCAGATGCCCCTTCTCTGGCTCTCTGTGACAACAGTGATCTTGGTGGCTGGGTGAGGTTCAGTGCTGCTTTGAATGGGTGGGACTTTGAAATCAGCCCCTCCTCCCAACAGGCTTCGGTAGTAGATTCCCACAGTTCCACTAATGTTCTGGGATGTGGAACCTGGGCACACCCTGTGTAGAGTCCGAGGCCCTTAGCAGATTCCCCCCCCAAGTTTGGAGTCTAGTCTGGAGCCAGCTCATTCAAAGGTTGCATCCAACTCTATTGCCCTCTGACACTCATTCTATGAAAACTTTTTTCCTCAGATTAATGAAAAATAAAACAGAGGCAGTGGGGTCACTAAATAATTTTATGTAGCAAAATACACTAAAACCAATCTTACCTGAGCAAGCAAGATTTCTTCTAGGTTTTGATCTAGACTGCTGCCCCCTCTTTAAAGCAACTTTTGCAGCATTTTTTGCACTATCACCATCGTATAATAGTCCCAGTGACGGCTACTCTCCAAACCTCAGGGAAAAATCTCAAGTAACAATCCACTCACTGATGCTTGTTCCCTCTGTTGAAGATGCCTCTGACAGTTTAGATTGTCTAAATATGTTCATTTTGAGTCATTAGGGCAGAAAGCCATAACAATAGCTGCACGTGCTACGTCATCGGGTAGAATACAATAGCTCTCTTAGATCCTGGGAAAGATTGATTACTGCATTTATCTCTAGATTAAATATGAATCTGGGGACCTTTTAGGATCAGTCTTTGCAGAACCATTACACCAGTTGGAACAAGTACCAATGGCTGGAGATGGATGGGCAACTTAATCTGCCAAGAAAAGTATGAGTTCAGATCGCTCTTGTGTCTTGAGAGAAAAAAAAAATATTTAAGCAGGTAATGTGGGTAATTGCATGTGTTTTGCATAATTTGATTTATGAGGATACTATACTCACATATGTGCCCTGGTCCGAATTCTCTATATTAGTAATTTCAGCTTCATTCAGTCGATAAGAAGAAGTAAAAGAAGCAAGAAATAGATATGTCAATTTGTAGAGAGACTTGATTATGACTTACTTTTATGACCATTGGAAGAACCAGTAGTATGTTGACATCTTCTAAGAAGCTATCTTGAGTCGGATTAAAACCTGTCTCCTAGAAATTGTTCTAATAAGTAATTCTTAAAATTGACAGTTTGGCACAGAGTTGAAGGGGTCTAGAATTTGGCAGCTGTATTCTAACCCTACATGTTGCCAAAAGGAAGAAAAGCCCCACCAAAAATGAGCCTGGCTGGTTTGTATTCCGTTGTTCATAGTTACATTCAGCTACACACAGTGGAGAGAAGTACACCCCTCATTTAAGAAACAAGGAAAAGGAGGGCTGTAGACCTTATTTGGTGTTAGCTGGTCTGCAGATGAATCCTCTGGAGCTATGTGAATAAATACAAGTGGAGATTCACTCAATGATTGCCAAAATGTCTTAGGGGGTGCTGAAAACTCTATCAGAAAACCTTATTATTTTAGAATTCATTGATTCAGACTTTCGGATAATATGACGTAAGCAGCACTTTGCCTTTGCTCTGTCTAGGAAAGTTTGACGAGCAAAATAAGAGCATGACTAGAGCTGTAAGTCATCTTACTCATTCATGTAGCTATTCAGCCAACATGTATTGTGGGTTTGTCTGCCAAGCTCTGGGCTAGGTATTGGAGACTGTGAACACAGGCCCTGTGTACACAGTCCAGGGGAGAAGATTCCACTAACAAGTAAACACAGTGCAAGTGCACAGCAGATGTGGCCGAGGTCAGTTCTCTCACTAGGAGCAGTGGAGACAAAAAGGAAGGAACTCTGTGCTCACCTGGAAGTGAAAACTCCCTAAGAAGAAAAAGAAATTGCTTATAAATTGGGCCAGTAATCACACCTGAACTTCACAATCTGTTGTGAGACTGTTGTAGAAACATAACTTTAATTAAAACTGTCTGGCCCTGGCCTGGTAGACCAACTGGTTAGAGCATTGTCCCAAGATATAAAGGTCATGGGTTCGATCTCTGGTCAAGGCACATACAAGAAACAACCAATGAATGCATGAATAGGTAGAACAACAAATTGATGTCTTTCTCTTTCTCTCTCCGCCTTCTCTCTCTCTCTAAAATCAATGCATTTTTTAAAATACTGTCTGTTTTCAGAGAGGTTAATTTTAAATTATTTTTTTTTAATTTAGAGAACATTGCAGAGCTCAAAAGTAAGATTTTCAAAGCCTTATTCTGAACTAAATAGGATAAGAGAGTCAGGAAAGTATTAATGAGAATGTTAATATTTAGAACTTGTTTTAGTGACTCTAAAGGATTAAAAAGTGTAGGTCTGCATGTGTAAGTTAGTGAATTCACTAAAATAATTTTAATTAAATTATATCATGAGAAATCCAACATTTTAAAAAGAGAGAGGCTTATAATATCTACAATATTATTATTTAATTTATTACATGCTATTATATAGGAAAAAAGTTATTTTTTTAGAAACACATACTGACATTTAGGGACAAAATATCTTGATGTCTATCTAACTTTAAAGTATTTCAGGAATAAAATATGAGAAAATATGGTATATCTGTTAAGTCTTGGTGATGGGTTTATATTTATTATACTTTTCTCCTCTCTTTTTCTGTATGTTTGAAAATGTCCATAATTTACAGTCAGAAAATCTATATTATTTACTGAATACCTTTTATTTGCCAGACAGTTATGCTTGGATATTTAGATATCCATCATTTCTAAATTTCACAACAACCCTGCAAGGACAACAAAACCATCCTCCTTTAAATATAGCAGAACTGAAGCCCACATCACCCAAATGGTAGGAGACAGAGTCCAACTCTGTATCTGGGTGTGTTTAAAGCCAGACACACCCAACAGATCTTCCTCATGAGTGCAGCCTCCTGCCCAGAGCAGAAATTCTCTCATCAGTCTCTGTCAAGATGTCCATTCTCTTCTTTCTTGGAGAATTTGATGGGTGGGCAGCATTCCATCAATGGTAGATACCTCTTTCTTAAGTTGAGCTACATTCCACCTCTGTAAAATTAATACCTACCTGCTAATAAATCCTTTAATGTCTCACCCATGTCCCTAGGAGACAGTTAATTCGTTCACTGTTCTCCCCCCTGCCCCGCCACTCCCTACACACATTGAACTTCTTGTTGTTGCTTCTACATGCCCAGTTGTCTCTATGCTTTTAGCAACTGTCAATGCTTTCCCATCTGCCTGCAGACTGCCTCCCATCCCTTCTAGCCAAATGCTGGTCATTCCTGAAATCCCTGATATTGCGATTTCTCAGCAATCCCCCGATGCAGTTTAATTATGAATTGACCTCTATCTTCCCAGCTAGACCTACATGTGGCCAAGTTTCAGCTGGCTGACTTAGTATTTGTTCAGAAGAGAACTATGTTGAACTGAACTGGGCTCTGGTTCTGCCATCTCAAGTTATATTAAATAATTTAGATACCTTGGAACCTGTATGGAATAAACTGAGTCTCTCCCCCACACAATAGCCCTTCAAATATTCAGCCACTCTTCCCTGCTTCTCTTCATTGTAGCATTTTCTTCTTTGACTAAACATCCTAGTTTGATTATATTTTTCTGCTACATTTAGGTGAACAACCTGAGTACATGACATTTGTCACCAATACAAAGCCACATTACCTTCTCAAGTTTGAGCCAGCTGAGGACCTTTAGTCAGTTTCTTCTACCAACCTTGGCCAAGGATTGCTTGACCCAACTATCTTACAATATTGATTACCTATTATACTACTTATAAAAGTGGATTCTCATGATCTGGGTGGGAGACCTTTAAAGTCAGGATCAAGGTTTCATTCATTTGTGTATCTGATATAGTTGATAGAATGTTGGAACATGTATGTGTGCCAAATATTGTGTTCTCACATGCTTTGCAATGTTAGAAACATTTTCCTGGTCATAGTAGCAGGTGGAAAGCCCTGGGAGTTGTATCCAGTGTTGAAGGCTTATGCTGATTATACAAATGAAAAAAAAAGTTCCATTCACCATGTTTAAAATAGTTCTTCCTTTTATTAAATATGATTATTTCACTCAATGTAGGCTAAATTTTGAGCTGTGGTTTGGGTTGACAAACCATTTCCCATGGGCGAAGTCCTACCATCATCCCATCTGCATTTGTAAATAAAGTTTTATTAGAATACTGCCACACCCATTTGTATATGTACTGTCATAAACACCACAATAGCAGAATCAAGAAGCTGCAACAGAGAACTCATGGCCTGTAAATAAGTTTGCCAGATAAAATAAGAACCCTGAATTTAAAAATCAGATAAACAATGAGTACATTTTTAAAAGGCAAAAGATGTATATGATCTGAAGAGAAACCAGAATACACAGTGAATACATTTTTAATATAAGCATGTCTCAAATATCATATGGGACATACTCATTCTTAAAAATAGTATTTACTGTTTATCTGAAATTAAAATTTAAACCCTTCTATTTTTATTTGCCAAATCTGACAATCTTACTTGTTAAGCCTATAATATTTACTAAGCTTTATGGATAAAGTTTGCTGACACCTCAGCTATAACAATACTGATAACAAAGGAGTAGCAGGAATAAAAACAGCAACAATAGGAGCAGCAACAACCCCTTTTATTTGCATTACCAGTGTCAGTGCACTGTGTATGTAATCCTCACAGCATCTACCTTAATGTTGACAGAGTCTCTGGATCACACAACGATGAGCACATGGTGATGCTTAAGACTACATCACCTGTCTCCTCATTTGGCATGTCCCAGTCCACCCTGGACCCACCTATTCTTTTTTGAGGGCAGGTTTGTGGCTTATCATTTTCCCACAGAATTTATATCACTTTTTAGGCTCTGCTACTCCAGAAGCAAGTCAAGGTACCCCTGAACCACTATCATTTGCTGCATTTCATTCCTTGGTTAACTGATACAATTTGCTTATCATATGTGTCAAACAACCATAGCATTATTTCTGGATTATTTTATCTGAGAGTTGTTTTTACATGGCACCTTCTCATGCACTGAACCACCTCCATGCAGGCCAGCAGAGACATTCTGCGTGAAGCTAGATTTGATATGAACAAGCATTTAATAGAGATATTCTAAAGGCAGTTTTCCCAAACTTATTTACTATTGTGATCCAGTCCTCAAATTGTGAAGCAATGTATTAGTTGTACACCACAGTTCACTTATTTTTCTTCCCAACATATTGTACATGTGAAAAGACTTTAACAATGTGTTGAATAGCAACCAAGTTTTGCTACTCAGTGTACATCAAGTGTTTCTGAGCTAAGTAAAAGAGTAAAAGTTTTTTAAAAAAAGTAAAGAAAGTCTGTCTGCATCTATAAGAGAATTATCAAAAAGCTGATCCAAGTAGCTATTACTAAAAACACTGTGTGTCAGGGTCTCCAAAGTGCTCCCAATCAATTTTTTACCACCTGAGGTATTTACTTACATTGCAGACAGTAGACTATTGCCTTTAAGGGAGGAGTTGATTGGAAGATAAAATGGCTTCGGAATGTGTTTCTGAAGAATCCAGTCTGCTCCTTGACTTTGGGCAGAGGGAGGCACATTAATTTACCTATGATATCACAGGCTCTCTGATGTGCATGTTACTCTGCTGGTGCTGTGAGTTTGCCTTTATCAGCTATTAGAGAAGGATGAGGCTGAAACCCGTGGTCTGTTTTCGTGTGATAACCTTGACACTAGACTACTGTTTGGTAGGGCCTATGTCAGGGAAGGGTGCCGACACTGTCAGTAAAGAAGCTAAGCCCAATAATGAGGTTTGTATTGGGAAAAGTCACAGTGTTGGAATTTGCTAACTTTTAAAGAACTTTCAACTGAAATGCTAAAACTTCAAAGATGAACTCATTAAAGTAAAGCACAATTTCCTTACTCTTTGTGTGTGTAAAAATATTCTTTATGTACATTTAAGTGCACTACTCTTCAAAATCAACTATAAAACTTGAAAGTGTCAGTCATTCAGCTAATTGGAAACATAAATTTAAGGAATGTGGCCTGTAAAGTTAACTATTGGATTCATTTAAAAGACTAGATTTATGAAAGGTAAAGTCTGCTGTTTTCCAAAACCCTTTTTCCTTCATGATTATGTTGCAAGGGAAGAAAAAACAATCTTCATCATACCTTTAGCGAATTTTAATGTCACAATTTTTTCGTTGTTTAGTCTTCCATACTTGAGTATTGAGAATAGAAACTAGCATGTTTACCATACTTATTTTGACCTTTACCTTCTTTTTTTAATGAAGGAGACTTAAAATGTCCCAGCTGGTCTGGCTCCCAGTAAAGGGAGGAGACTACAAACTTTTCTCATGTGCAAGTGTCCAGAAGCCATAGGAAGACCTGAGGGATCTAAGTGAGCTGTGGAAGCAGTTATCTTCTTGTATTCATAAGAATTTTAGAAAGCTGTTTCTTAAAATTCTAATGTGATTGTAATTTTCAAAATGAGAAGGGAAATGGCACAACAGTGTACTGTCTATTTCTTTTAGAATACTGTTCATAATTTGCTTTAATTTATGCTTTGTTGGATTGGTATAAAAGGAGGAATTCCACAGATAGGTAAACTGGGGGAGCCTGAAATGTTGTAAAACAGAGTTGCTCTTGTGGTTTGGCTTAATTGTTAGGGAGTAAAATTTTATTCTAAATAGAAATTCCACTGCAAAGAACTAAAAATATCAAGAATTAGTCAGAGTCTATAATCTAAAAAAAAATATATAAAACCACCTTATCCGGTGGATTTTGGTGGTTAGCCCTCTCGTTGGCAAGCCAAATGTTTTGAATTTCCAAAATGGACCCTCTTTTAATATACACAAACCTTATTTGTTGGTAGAGACCTTACTGAAGAATATATTTGATCTATTCACCTTCATTGACATAAACCCACTGTAACCTTCTTTGAAAATGTTGCAGAGTTTGAGCTTTTTGCAAGGGAGTTGGTTTGCTTTTCAATGTATAATAAGAAGAGTGTAAAGATCCAATATCCACAATTTCTTAGATTAAATGGCTGGATTTCTTTTGGCAAAAGGCATGACCCACCTTTTCTGAATGCTAGCCCACAGTGTGCAGGCTAGCAATGTCTTAGGAGACAAGAAACTCTAACTCAGAAAGTTGTAAAATGGGGGCAGGGACCTTAAAAGTCCAGGGATTCCTAAAGGTTGTATTGCCGCAGAAGGGGTTCTGAACGACAGCAGGGAGCCCTCCTCATTAGTTGGCCCTCACCTGTCACAACACCAATCAAAGGAGAAGTGGTTTCGAGAATGATGGGTTTCTAGGAAAAACACAAAATGAGAAAAGACAGAGGTCACTGTGATTGTCCTGGGTGTGAGTAGTGTGGCTGCGGTGTGTGCTGCTTGGAATTGGGGGGTCTAATTCACATGATTTGGCTCAACCCATTTCAGAGTCCTAGACTATCTTAGCCATAGAGTCTAGTCTCTTACTCTTTCAGAAGTGCCTTATTTAGTATGATACAGTTTTTTGCATGGCAGTTTTTAAGATGAAACTTAACATACGGAGCTCTTTCTCTTCTTCGCGCATTTAGAACAATCCATGTTAGTTTGGGGAGAGCAGCAGACTGCTAGAGTTCCTTGGCACAGCTCAGGGCTTGCTGGGAAATGCTGGGCCACCAAGAAATTGGAAAAGAGTTAATATTTTAGCCACACTAATAGTGATCAAATGTAATTCTCCCCAGATGAAACAAAAATGGTCTCTATTTTAGTTTGAATGCAGAAAATAAAAAGTTGATTTAATAGGATTGTCTTTTATAAAAGAGAAATATTACCTGAACTTAGAATAAAATGGACTTTTAAAGATATTACACTGACTGAAAACACTTAGTTAATATTAACTAAGAATTATGGTTACATTTATTAAATTGTAGACAATTTTATAAGAAGCTTTTGCTCATGTAAGTGGCAATAGGCTAAAACTGTTAGAATGTTCCAATGAACAATATTTGCAGGTTTGTAATTCCTCCTCCTGCTGTTACTTTCATTTGCCAAATGTGTACCATGTGCAGGCAATGAGTTAAGTCCTTTATTTATAGTATTCATTGACTTTCCACATCAATCCTGTGAGATAATTATTATTAGACTCATTTCATAAAGAAAGTAATACACTTTATTATTAGGTTGAAATGATATTGTCATTTTTGGGGGCGAACATACCCGGGCACTAGAAGTTTTATATCAATCCATCTAATATCATTTCATTATACTGATCTTACATTCATAATTATAACTAGCACATAAACTTGGACATCATACTGATGGTATGAACTGCCTCACTCAAAGCCTGGGAGAGAGAGACCAGTCAGGAAGGCAGGTCCTCTTCTGCTACTTCTGGGATTTCTTTAAAAACCCAAATTTACACAGTACTCTTTTGTAGAAGATAAGTTTTCTAGAACAACTGCATATCCTAGGATTGCTAACTAAAACTGAGGAAAATGCCACAAAATAAGGAGAAGCCCTGTTCTGCTGGAAATGGCGATAGCCATTCAGCATGCTACGCACTGATATCATTTGGTGGTGTCTCCTGATTGCCAGGATTCACTTCTACTTCAGAGTGGAGCACTTCCTCCAAACAGCCTTACATTTGGTATGCTCACATATAAACAAAGTGGGTTTGAAGCTAAAATTTGAACAGGTAGAAGCGTATCTTAACATGGATTTGGGTATGCAGTTTTTTGTTTCTTCTTTGTATCTAATGATTTTTTTTTTTTAGAAAAAAATCGTAGTTAAAAGTGGCTACACTTGCTTTGAGGGAGGTTCAGGACCTAGGGAGGAGGAGGGTGCAGTGTGGTGCGAGCTGAGAGAGACTCCAAGAAGCAAGAAGGACTGGATCCTTCCTAAAATGAGTGATCGCCCAGGCATTTTAACGGCTTGGAAACAAACAGTTGCTGGTACCACTCTGTTTTCAAGCTGATCTGATTTTTTGTGGCTTGGGCCAGTGTTTGGAAATAATTCATCAGAAGGAGATGTCAGGATGAACAACAGACACATTAGAGCCAAACAGCCTTTGACATGTCATACCTCTGGTGCTTTGAGACTTTTAATTTTGAAATTTTAGAAAGATAAGCTAACCGGAAAAACAGTGATCCACAGCCTCAAAAATCCTTACTGTCAAGTCCAATTTCCCATTCTTGTGTCCCACTGGGCACGTAGGGGAAGCTGCATTGCACCTTTTAAAGTGAGACTAGCCTTGAATATTTTGATGTCAAATGGCATAAACTAAATTCACCAATATTACAGTCACCTAAGATTATGTTAGCTTTGTAAAGCCTCCTGGTGCTCCAGTTTTAATACTTATCAGTGCCTACAATTCTGTAGCTGCAAAAACACTTGAAGATGATGCTAAAAGTATGTTAAAAAGTCTGAGGATAATGAAATTACATCAAGGTGACTTTTTAGCTTAGTGATTGTGTTTCAATTTGTAAAGGTTATAACTGTCTTATAAAAAAATTTTTTTTCTCTAGCAAGCTGCAAACTTTTAAAGACATTAAGCCTGCCAAATTATAGCCACTTATTTCTGCCTGACGTATTTTTCAGCTTAGAACCACAGAGGGACTGCCAAGCCTGTTCCTTTTCATTACCTGTTCTGTGTCTGGCCCAGAGTTTAGATTTTCGAAAATGGAAAAAAGCTGTTTGCAAAATCACAAGGCTCTTGAGCTCTTAGTTTCGTCTTAGTATCAACGTTTATTTATTTAGGTTTGGGTGGGTTTCAAAAGATTGAAATTGGAAACAGAGAAGGTGACTCTGAACACCATTTATCTGTATATAAGCGAACGTTCGATGTACGTTTAATTTAAAAAATTGCTGTTTCCTACAAGAGGGAGCTATTTTTCACATTGTTACAACATTTTTAGAGGTCACTAGGTGGTCATGTCACCAGCAGGGAGTTTTTGTTTGGCAGGCGGCATTGGCAGTTAGTTACAAATGCCTCCCATGATTCAGTGTTCAAAGGGGGCTGCTTTGCAAGTAACAAATACTTACAACCTGAGAACTGAAGTATAAAAAGTAGTGACAGGGGAAAATGTTTGGAAATGTAGAACAGCATCTTTAGTGGCCAAATTGGGGTGTTTGGGGAGTTGAAGATTACATGTCTACTTTATACTTGAGTTTAGCGTTTACAGAAGCAATAATATCTTAACTACTGCAGTTGGCCATCACCTTGCTTCTAGTTAGCAAGTGCTCTTAATTTGTGACTTGCTGGTTACTGTGATTTGGAATAATGTTAAGATTCCTGACAATAATCTTTATTAACCTCATCCCCTGCATTTTCCATCCTGGTGGTTACTCAACCTGTGCCTCTCGGTCATTCCTCATTGTGAATGCTGGTAATTTAAGTAAGATTAAGTGGGCGGCTAAAAGCACCAATTACCAGGGCTTCTTCTGGGCGCTTCCATATTTGCAGACAAACCAGTATTTCAAATTTGGGTTAAGTGAATTATAAGCTGTCTTTATGTGGAAATAAATAAATGAAGTGTAGATTGATCTTCAAGGAAATAGGTCAGTTGAAAAAAATAGATTAATAGCCAATTATTAGCTAAGCATTTTATTCATAATTAGGTTTAAGTACTAAAGTGGAGATAGATTTTTGTCTTCATATCAGGACAATTGCTGTATATCCTTCACCCTCTCTTTTTTAAAACTAAGGAATGACTTAAAGAATGCAGCTACCACTGAAGAATACAACACAGTTGTTTTTGCCATATTATTATAATTTGTGGGTTATAGACACTTTACTTATTTTTAAGCTGGAAGCTAACTTAATTCGATTTGAGCAAAGATTTGTCATGGCTCATGTTGAGTTGTTTAGGGTAGAAAAGCCTAAGAATTTCGGACTTTTTTAATAGGACAAAGAAAGACATTTAGCACCTGGGTCTATTTGAGGTTCAAAGAGAAACTACAGATAAATTGATGAGACTTTTGTTTATTTGACCAAAACATTTTGTTAATATTTTTCCTGGTATAATTTTTTGGGTTTTTTGTTTAATTCTTTACATCAAACCAGGGAATTGTCACAGCCACAACTTTTATTTTTCTTTGAAGGGAATTAAATCCATGTTCTTAATGATACTTTGCTACTTCTTTTATCCTTTGCAGAGAACTTTTTGGCTCTGAAGATCCATTAACATATTGGATTTGGACATTCAAAAAAGTTTTGCTAGATTATAAAAAGGAAATCAAAGTCTAGAGTGGAAATGTCTGGAATATACTGTCAATTTTATGATAGTTCTTCTTCTTGCATTTATCAGAAAAATTCATTTCCACTTTCCAATTTACATTTGTGTAAGTGTGTGAAAGTGGAATTGTGATACCATGGTAAACACTAGGAACATATTGAATGTGTAGATACAAACACAGAAAACTGAGACTATCGCTACTCAACATTCCTTTTTATTAAAAACAAATGGTGATAGCTTTCTCCTCTGGTCTCGAGGAGCTGGGAATACTCATATTACTCTCTTGGCAATTGGTGATTTGAGCATATTTATCTTGTAGCTGATGATCATAGTAAGTTAATGGACTAAATAAGTAAATAATAGTAATAATAAAACTATAGCTTGCATTTATAACAGTAACTGCTGTACCCAACTGAATGTGTTAAATGATTTACATATTTTACCTCATATAATTCCCCATGAGAGTGAGGATTATTATTCTCAGTTTATGGATGAAGAAACTGAGATTCACAGAGCTAATGGATTTTTCAAAATCCCACAAATGATAGTGCTGCATAACTAGGATTTGAATCCAGGCCTGTGGAATTGCATTCATTTATTCAACAAATATCACTGAATCGTCAGTAGATTTTAAAAATTAATAATTGTTAAAGTCTGTTGAGAAACAGCAATTGCTTTTCCTGCCACTGGATTATGGTCACTTCTCTCAAGGAATCATTGGAAAAGGAAAGCTGCCTTGTGTTTCCTTCAGATCGTCATTTTCCCTTCATGAACTTATGTTTGTTCCTGCTGAAACTCCCATCAGCTATTTGGACTGATAATTTGACACTTTGACAAGTTTGGCTTACTTGATAGGAGTAGTGCCTAGCTCATAGTAGGTTCATATCAGATACCATTTCAAATGAACCAAATTGCACTGTTGCAGTTTGGGCTTTAGGGGCCATTGCTGTGTGAGAAGGGATTCTACTGACAGTAATGCTCACCATTTTTGGGAGACTGTGCAGTTAACCAGATGCCTTCCTGTGGGCCATCTCATTTTAACCTCTCAGTGACCTTAGGGGTAGGTAACAGAATTTTCATTTTATAGGTCCCACAACTAAGATGCATAAAGTCAAGTGACTTGACCAAGGCACACATCTGAAATCAGGTGATGCTCTTTCTATTAGCCCTCTGCTTGCTGTTATCCATGCCTACCTCCCAGTAGGAGTAATGGGAGAGGGAGGTTCAAAGTTCAAACTTTTTTGCCCTTTCTCATTGGGGTTGCAGCATCATGGACATTTCAGCAACACTGATGGGATAAGCACTCCTCACAGAGTCCTGAAATGCTGGCCTCAGTTACATGGGAAATCTGATGCTGTCCACTGTGAGTCACTCTCTTCCCTGTGGATTTGGATATAGTTTACCATCATCCCTGGTAATGAAAGGAGCGAACACCTGAGCACTAATTTTAGAGCTTTTCCAGGCTACTCTCACTGACATCAGCATTGAGGGGTGAGGGGTGAGATGAGGGGTGAGCCTCCTATTGGAATCCAGATAAATCCCCACTGCGTTCAGAGTGGTTGGGCTGTTTGTTTTTTACTGTGTAACAGATATCACCACTCATGGCCATAGCTACACATTATCTATTTTATTTTGAGGACTTATTATAGGCTATCTGGGTTCCAACCTTTCTGCCTCTATTTCCTTATCTGTCAGGTGGGGAAATAATAACACCTACCTCATTAGATTGTTGTACAGGCTGAATGAGTTAATACACATAAAGGGCCCTGGCTGGTATAGGTCAGTGGATTGAGCGCAGACCTGTGAACCAAAGGATTATGGTTTGATTCCCAGTCAGGGCACATGCCTGGGTTGCAGGCTAGTTCCCAGCAAGGGATGCACGAGGGGCAACCATACATTGATATTTCTCTCTCTCTCTCTCCCTCTCTCCTTCTCTTCCCTTCTAAAGATAAATAAATAAAATGTTTAAAAAATACACATAAAGGAGTTAGGACAGTATAGTGTGTAGTTCTGTGGTTGTAGTACTGTGGTGCTGTAGAATAGCCAGTATTCAATATAGAAAAAGTGCTGGTGAGTGTTAGCTATACATTCCCTCTCATGGGATCTATGGCATGTCCTCTGGGATGTATAACAGTCTTGGCAAAACTGTCCAATCTTGAAATAGGCCAATGGTGTGCTGATAAACCAGGTCAATGGGGAAAAAAAAGCTCTGATTGATAATGTTTGCCAATTTCTATGGTATAAATACTCCTACCATGGCCAAGATACAGACTGCCCTGGAGTTGGAAAGAGATGCATGTAATTGACTTTCACTAGCCAGTAAAATCCAGTTCCAGCACACCACTGAAACAGACCCTTCAAGCTATAAGATCATTAGAGTAATTGCCAGTTAAGATGGCCCTCAAATCATAGCTATCCCCTTTTCTTTAAATGTGACCTCATTATTTTAGGTGTGTTCCCAGTGACAGGGACCCCAGGCTATAGCTAAATGACCTGGATTGGACCAATCTGTTTCTTTCTAGGAAGGTCAACCATCATTCTTTTTCCATTAAGCCTGAAAGTTGAAGCAGAGTTATTATATAAATGGTAGGTCTTCCCATGAAAGATTTGGGATTTCCTGCTATGAGGGTCCTGGAGCAACTTTGTTATTGACCTTCCTAAAGTTCACTTGTTAGCTCTTTTTTTTTTTTTTTTGTTTGAGCTATCCAAGTATACTTCTAATACTTCCTCTCTTTGCCAAGTTAGCCAGAATCAGTTTCTGTTGCTTGCAATTCAAAGAAATGCGACTAAAACATGTGTTTAGTCACACCACTTATTGTTTGTTAGAATTCTTTCTCTGAGAATTGCTCAACATAATCCTCTCTTGTCCACACCAGTACCTTCAGAGATGGGAATGAGGCAGCCCATTCTGTTGTTTGACAGCTGTGACTTAGCTAGAGTTTTTCCTGTTACTGAATTAGCATTAGCCTTACACCTACCTGTGACTTCCATCCTTAGGTCTTAGTTCAAATATTAGGCTCCCCTTGGAGCAGATCTCATCTGTAGTCACTCTAGCAGATAGTTAAAGGAATAACTACCATGTTCCCAAATCTTCCCAAACACTGATTATTCCTACATTCACAGGCTCTATCAACGTGAATATGCCATTAAAAATCCAACAAAAGGAACAATGGAAGGAGAGGCAGAATATGTCATATTTCATGTTGGACCCGCTGGTCACCTTTACATGTGGTTTTCCTAAGGATTCATATTGACCAACTCCGCTTTTCTTTTTCCTTCTTTGGTCATTGAGGGCCCCCAGAAAGACCTATACCTCATGCTGACAGGGCCTATTAGTGAAATTAAAGATTACACTCCTCCTATGTCCTAAGATATATGATAGCTCATACAGATGTCAAAGGAATGGTCACTAAGTAAGAACAACAGGGGTTCAACATGACATTTATAAGGCAGCCTGCTTGGAAGCCTCAACAATATTTAGGGAATTATCTAGCATTTTTTAAAAGAAAAGACAAGTCCCCATCTATGCAGATTAAAGAGGGACCAGAGGGGATACCCTAGATATTCCTCAAATACACCTTAATTATAATAATATTTGGCAACTAAATGAATGCTTTCCAGACTTTGGATGCAATTAACCAACAATATAAAAATATTTTTGAAAACAACACAAAGCTTGATAACCTACTTAAACTATTAAATTAAATAAGGTAATTCAATTGCTGTTACCTAGAAAGATGTTGGCAATCTCATTCCCACAATATTTATCTATGTCCTCATGCATGTGCATGCTTATCTAAATGAGTATGTATGTGTGTGAGTACATCATTGCATGTATGAAGACTTTAGCACAAGCTAGTACCAGTCATTGGGTTGGCACCTAGGAATTACTTAAATTGGCCACAATTTTTCCTTGGTGGTACTCTTAACTAATCCGTGGAAGCTATGAAACTGGAAATAGGGACATAAATAAGGAAGAGAAAAATAATTTAAATGACCGAATCTTAGATTTTCCTTATACTCTTATCCCCATTAGGGAGTCCCTTTTTTTCCCAGAACCCTACCAATCTAGCCCTCCTTCATACCCAGCCATCACTTCCATCCTCTGTGAAGCTTTCCACTGTCATCTCAGACCAAACTGATTGGCTCTTCCTTCCTACAATCAAGCATTTTAGTAAAATGATGAATTCACACAGACTTGGACCCAAATTCCAGTTTCATCATTTAAAAGCAATGTGACTTTGGTCAATCTGCTTAAATCTCACAGCTTTAGTTTACACAACTTTGCAATAGGGATAATAATAACTTTCTCCTTGGAGAGTAATTTGAGAGGACTAAATTAAACGATGTGCTTTACTTATGCCTCATATATGCATATAACAAACAAACTGATAACTATTAATAATTGTTTATTCTCCTAACAATGGAGTCATTAATCAAGAATTATTTACCTTTTGTTCTGTGATTAAAGTTTTCATATGCATTTGTTTTCTTTTCCAGAAGAGTTTGTAATCTTTCTTAGCACCTAGCACAGTATTTTGTCTGTAGTAAATTCCCTTCAGATGTGGGTGGATATTAAGACACTGGTTGACATTAGACTGCTGTCTTAGGCTGCCAACATGAGTATGTCACTGTCCTCAAGGACACTTTTGTATTGGGCCACTCATCAATGGGACTTCAGAAAAAACCCTTTAAAAGTTCTGCAGCCCCATTCTTCTTTGACTTCTGCCTTATGTCCTGGGACCAGAAGTTCAAATCTAAAGGAAGGTGCTCCATTGCTGCTCAGGGGGCTGGGCAGCCTCCAGGCTGTCCTGGGAGATAAATGATGTGATCTCAAAACAATCAGTCAACAGGTCAGTATCTTGGGGAGTGATAATCAGTGTCAGGCCGGGGTCTGGTCACCAGGAAGTTTCTCACTAAGTGGTTTTCCAGGTCTGGGGGCCCCTGTGAAGGGACTGAGCTGTGTTACCTTTCTGGGCTTCTAGTACCCCTCCTTCCTCTTTGATTTGTGTAGCAGGCTCTCTCCTGCAGATTGGCCTAATTGCCTCTAGTGATTAGTCTTGGATGCATGGAGGGTAATAGTTGCATATTATGCAGAGAAAGTTACTTCAACCTTTTAAATCTTTGTGGATAGAAGTGATAAATAATTAAAAACTATCTATGGACATATATTACAAACAAGCAAAGAAACCAATAAAGCTGCCATTATTAGGGAAGGCTGAATGATATGAAATCACTGATAATCAACTCTTTCTGTTCCACAAAAAAGTATACTTACCACTCAGCCTAGTAGCCATTGAGTTTGAGGTTTCATGTTTCTGTTTATTTGTTGTTGTTGTTGTTTTTTTTAGCTTCTGGATTGCAGCTGGATTGCACTGGACATTCAGAAGGAAAAGGATGGATGAGAGGGAGCTTGCAAATCAGTTATCTCAGTATAAGACACATGTCAGTGGAAATGCCATGTGGGTTGTTATGCCAAACCTTTGGATTGATAAACAGGATTCATGGATATATTCTTTACATGGCATTGCTGACAATCTGGTATTTGTTCCTGATGGAAATAGAAGGATACTCCTTCCTTCCTTCCTTCCTTCCTTCCTTCCTTCCTTCCTTCCTTCCTTCCTTCCTTCCTTCCTTCCTTCCTTTTTCTTTCTTTCTCTTTCTTTCTTTCTTTCTTTCTTTCTTTCTTTCTTTCTTTCTTTCTTTCTTTCTTTCTTTCTTTCTTTCCTTCTCTTCTCTTCTCTTCTCTTCTCTTCTCTTCTCTTCTCTTCTCTTCTCTTCTCTTCTCTTCTCTTCTCTTCTCTTCTCTTCTCTTCTCTTTTCTTTTTTTGTGGCATCATCCCAGGGTCAACCCAACTCATGACTGTGGAGACTCAGCTGTGTTATAAGCTCCCAGATGCAGGGGTTGTATCTGTCTGGTTTATCCTTTTGTCCCTGGTACCTGGTACAGAGTGGGCACTTAGTAAATGTGTGTTGAAGGATTGAAGATCTGGGCTCTGATCATCTGGGTACTTTGCTTGTATGGCCAATAAACAGCCACCCAAAGGAACACATTCAGCTCAGTTGGTTTGGGTTGGACTTCATAATTTTACATCAGAAGTATTCTAGTGATTGCTCCTCCTGGAGTGGAAATTTCACTTCCATGAGCCACAAGGCCACCCATACTGTAAATCTGACACTGGTTTCTATACCATTGTGTCCTGGGCTGGTTCCCTACGATTCTTTCCAGATGTGGAGTGCATTCAGGTAGTTTACCAGACTCATTCTGCATCTGCTGTCTGGTTTCACATTCCCTGACCCTCTGAGAAGGAACATGTTGGTAGCGTCCCACATACTATATTCGTGAATCCAGAAATTTCAGGTAACAGACAGATATAACTTATTATTTGTGGATTCACTGGCTGATTTTTGCAGCTATATTTCATTTGAATCTTTTGCAATGCAATATTTTAAGAGTATGTATGTATGTGCATAGTTCTATACTTCTGTAACTTGGGATCTGAAATTAATTTATGGTCATTAAATCTGCTCTTGCACTTCCTTTTAGTTTAGAGCTTATGGTACATTTGTGAAAACTCGCTGAGAAAGTGGCCACATGCAGTTGACATTCAACAACTGATGCTAAGTGTGCATTAGACAGGCTCAGTGTGTTTGCATGGTGGCATTTTAGCAATTTCTTTCTAATATAACTCTGTGACAAATTTGATCTTACTTCTTTTCCTCACAATGTGCAGTAAGTATTTCTAACCTCTGTCATTGGGACTTTAAGAGGAAAACATATCTTCCTAGTTTTCAGGTAGTAAGCCTGTCTGGATTTACAATCTATTTTATTCTTCTTATCCTCTTAGCAAGTCTGTGGCAAGTTCAGAAATGCAGAGATGTTCATTCAGTTAGAAACAGCTATGTGTCCATTAAGTTACCTCTTAAAAAACAGTCACCTAAAACATACCTATCACCTCTTAACCAATTTCTTAGGAGGACCAACTCTGTACTAAATGATTATTTGGTAATTTGATAAATTATAATTTGAATCAAGATTTTCATTGAAGAATGAAAAATATGAGTAGAAACAGGATTAGAATGTGAAATGTCCTAGCTCCCTCTGCATTGTAGAGCTCTCCTATGGCTAAAGTTCTTTTTCTTTTTCTTTCTTTCTTTTTTTTTTACATAAACACCCTTTGCGGTCCATTTTTAGAATATAGATTATAGAGGTGTAATTACTTTGGGAAAAAATAGAAAAGAACAGTATTTATTGCAATGGCCACGAGATGGCAGACCTGAAATCCAGCCTCTTAAAGTAGCTAAAGGTTGGTGTGAGGAATTGCATGGCTGAGAATGCTTTAAAAGCTATCAGCTTCCTAGAGGAAGACTCCTATAAGTTACCTTGAATTGTTTAGTTTTGTGGCAGGTGCAGCAAGGAAGAGCCACTTCAGGTCAATGCGAATCTGTTTAGTGGTATTATGCCTTCCTGCCCTCCCTAGAAACCTATGTTTTCCCCAGCTACTACCATCTCCACAGAACACACAGACATAGCACTCTGTTGACTTCCCCAAGGGCGGAAGCGCAGCCACCTTTACACTTCCCCTGAGTAGGAATTCTCTCAGAGCCACTTCCAAAAAAACTCATCTTTTGTATTTCTCTCTACAAAGATCTGCTTCACAGAACTCTAATTTGATTTTCTTCAAATGTTGCATTAGCAAAATTCTGGAATGTGCCCCTTTCTGCTTGTATCCCTCTTATAGCAATGACATAACCATCTGTTTTGTTTTTCATTATAAGTTAACCTATGGCAATATTCTATTTCAAGTAAACATAAACAAAGGGAAGTTTGATTTAACACAAAATTTCAAATTGAGGAGGGGAATGTTTAGTTCAAGATACAGGAGGGCAATTTGCTCTTCTGTCCAAAGACTTACTAACAAATCTTAGTAGCTTTGATATAGAGTAGAAAGAAAATTAAAATCTACTATCTTTTAGAAATTTACATATATACACCTGCATACATATACACATATCTCACAATAATAAGAAGAAAAATTGATTTAGATGTCCTGTGTGCTAAACTGTGTAGTCATTGACCTATTTTCTGACAGTTGTTCATTTCCCATGAAAAATTTAACATGATAAAGCAAGCCTTGTGATAGTAACTGATCACCCATGGACAGTTGGTTTTGTTTGGGGAATGCTGCACAAAGCTCTGGCTCACGGTGAATCCACATGTATTTGGCTCTTACTAATGGTCTTTGGTTGACCATTAATAACCCTTTCAGGCAGACTGGCTGGGTGTATTTTATATAAACAGCTACATTGGCAGAGTATTTTCTAAATTTAATAATTATTATTATTTATTATTTTTCTATTTCAGTTGTCCCAATTTACCCACCTTGTTCTCCTCTGCCCCGCCCATCCCCCACTCCCACAGTCAATCCCTACCCTGTTGTCCATGTCCATGGGTCATTTATACCTGTTCCTTGACTAGATCCTTCCCCATCTTTCCGCCCTTATTCTGCTCCCCATCCCCTCTGGTTGCTTGTTTCCATGCCTCCGATTCTATTTTGTTCATTTGTTTGTTTTGTTGATTAGGTTGCTCTTATAGTTGAGATCTTACATGGCATCTGGCTTATTTCACTTAGCATAATGCTCTCCACATCCATCCATGCTGCCGTGAAGGTTAGGAATTCCTTCTTTCTGGTGCATAGTGTTCCATTGTGTAAATGTACCACAGTTTTTGGATACGGTCACTCACTGATGGGCACTCAGGCCATTTCCAGCACTTGGCTATTGTAAAAAATGCTGCTATCAACATAGGAGTGCATAGGTTTTTTGGATTGATGTTTCAGGATTGTTAGAGTATAATCCCAGCAGTGGAATTGCTGGGTCAAAAGGCAATTTCATTTTTAGTTTTTTGAGGAAATTTCATACTGTTTTCCACAGTGGCTGGACCAGTCTGCATTCCAAGCAACAGTGTACCAGGGTTCCCTTTTCTCCACATCCTTGCTAGCACTTTTTTTTTTGTTGATTTGTTAACGATGACCATTCTGACCTGAGTGAGGTGGTATGTCAGTGTGATCTTAATTTGCATCTCCTTGATGGCTAGTAATGTTGAGCATCTTTCATATAACTTGGGCCCCCTGTATGTCCTCCTTGGAGAAGTGTCTGTTTAAATGTTTTGCCCATTTTTTAATTTTTTTTTTTTTTTGTCTTCATGGAGTGGATTCATGTGAGTTCTTTATATATTTTGGAGATCAAACCCTTGTCTGAGGTATCATTGGCAAATATGTTTTCCCATACAGTTGGTTCTCTTTTCATTTTAATGCTGTTTTCTTTAGCCTTTCAGAAGCTTTTTAATTTGATGAGGTCCCATTTGTTTATTCTTTCCTATATGTCCCTTGCTCTAGGGGACATATGGGTGAAGATGTTGCTGCATGAAATATCTGAGATTTTCCTGCCAATGTTTTCCTCTAGGGCTTTTATGGTGTCTCTAGTTATATTTAAGTCTTTTATCCAGCTCGAATTTATTTTTGTGTATGGTGTAGTTGGTGATCAAGTTACATTTTTTTGCATGTAGCTGTCCGGTTCTCCCAACACCATTTGTGGAAGAGGCTATTTTTACTCCATTTTATGCTTCCTCCCCTTTGTCAAATATTAATTGACCATGGAGACTTGGGTTTATTTCCAGACTCTCTGTTTTGTTCCATTGGTTTATGTGTCTGTTCTTCTGCCAGTACCAAGCTTTTATTATAGCAGCCTTATAATACAGCTTAATATCAGGTATTGTGACCCTCCTACTTTGCTCTTCTTTCTCAAAATTGCAGCAGCTATTCGGGGTCTTTTATAGTTCCATATATATTTCTGAAATGTTTGTTCTGTATCTGTGAAATATGGCATTGGTACTTTAATAGGGATTCAGTTGAATGTATAAATTGCTTTGGGTATTATTGACATTTTGATGTAATTTCTTCCAATCCATGAACATGGTACATGCTTCCATTTGTTTGTGTCTTCCTTAATTTCTTTCTTCAGTGTTGTGCAGTTTTCTGAGTACAAGTCTTTTACCTGCTTGGTTAGGTTTATTCCTAGGTGTTTTATTTTTCTTGTTGCTATATCAAATGGGATTTTTTTCCTGATTTCTGTTTCTGATATTTTATTGTTGGTGTACAAAAATGCCTTTGATTTCTGAGTATTGACTTTGTATCCCCCTGTTTTCCCAAATTCATTTATTAGGTCAAGCAGTTTTTTGGCTAAGTCTATAGGGTTTTCTAGGTACACTATCATCTCATCTGCAAACAATGACAGTTTTACTTCCTCCTTTCCAGTTTGGATGCCTTTCATTTGTTTTTCTTGTCTGATTGCTGTGGCTAGGACTTCCACTACTAGGTTGAATAGGAGTGGTGAAAGTGAGCATCTTTGTCTTGTTCCTGATCTCAGTGAGAAAGCTCTACATTTTTGCCCATTGAGCATGATGTTGCCTGTAGGTCTCTCATATATGGCTTTTATTATGTTGAGGAATGCTCCCTCTATTCCCAATTTCCTAAGTGCTTTTATCATAAATGAGTGCTATACCATATCAAATGCTTTTTTTTGCATGTATTGGTATGATCATGTGATTTTTGTCTTTCATTTTGTTTATGTGATGTAATACATCTATTGATTTGTGAATATTGTACCATCCTTGCATCCCTGGGATGAATCCCACTTGTTCATGGTGTATGATCTTTTTAATGTATTGCTGGGTGTGGTTTGCCAATATTTTGTTGAGGATTTTAGTGTATATGTTCATCAGCAATATTGGCCTGAAGTTTTCTTTCTTTGTTGTGTCTTTATCTGGTTTTGGGATTAAGATGATGCTGGCTTTATAAAATGAGTTTGGGAGTCTTACATCTTTTTAATTTTTTGGAATACTCTGTGAAGGATAGGGGCTAGCTCTTCCTTAAATGCTTTGTAGAATTCTGCTGTGAAACCATCTGATCTAGGGCTTTTGTGTGTCAGGAGTTTTTTGAACACTGCTTCAATTTTGTCATCTGTTATTGGTCTGTTCAGGCTTTCTGCTTCATCTTCATTGAGTTTTGGAAGATTATATTTTTATAGAAATTTGTACATTTCACCTAGGTTTTCAAATTTCTTGGCATACAGATCTTTACAGTAATTTCTTACAATCCTTTGTATTTCTGTGGTGTCAGTTGTAACCTCTCCTCTTTCATTTCTGATTGTGTTTATTTGGGTCCTCTATCTTATTTTCTTGAGAGCCTGCTTAAAGGCTTGTCGATTTTGTTTATCATTTCCAAGAACCAGGTTCTGGATTCATTGATGTTTAGAATTGTGCTTTTAGTCTCTATGTCATTTAATTCTGCTCTGATCTTGGTTATTTCCTTCCTTCTACTTGTTCTGGGCTGTCTTTGTTGTTGTTCCTTGAGTTCTTGTAGGCATAGGGTTAGGTTGTTTATTTGAAATGTTTCTATCTTTTTTAGTATACCTAACATCTATACTTCTTATTCCCTGTACCTTCCCCCCCCATTCTTCCACCCTCCCTTTCCCCACCAGTAATCCTCCATTTGATCTCAATTTCTGTGATTCTGTTCTATTGTTTGCTTATTTCATTTGTCTTTTTTTATGTTCAGTTGTTGATAGTTATGAGTTTATTTTCATTTTACTGTTCATATTTTTGTTCTTCTTTTTGTTAGATAAGTCCCTTTAACATTTTATATAATAATGGCTTGGATGATTAACTCCTTTAACTTGACCTTATCTGGGAAGCACTGTATCTGCCCTTCCATTCTAAATGATAGCTTTGCTGGATAGAGTAATCTTGGATGTAGGTTCTTGCTTTTCAAGACTTTGAATACTTCTTTCCAGCCCCTTCCTGCCTGTAAGTTTTCTTTTAAGAAATCAGCTGATAGTCTTATGGGAAGTCCTTTGTAGGTAACTGCCTTCTTTTCTGTTGCTGCTTTTAAGATTCTATCCTTATCTTTCATCTTGGGTAATGTAATTATGATGTGCCTTGTTGTGTGTTTCCTTGGGCCCAACTTCTTTGAGACTCTCTGAGCTTCCTGGACTTCCTGGAAGTCTTTTTCCTTTGCCAGATTGGGGAAGTTCTCCATTATTTTTTCAAATAAGTTTTTCATTTCTTGCTCTTCCTCTTCTCCTTCTTGCACCCCAATGATTCAGATGTTGGAACATTTAAAGTTGTCCTGGAGGTTCCTAAGCCTCTCCTCATTTTTTTGAATTCTTGTTTCTTCATTCTGTTCTGGTTGAATGTTTCTTTCTTCTGTTCCAAACCGTTGATTTGAATCCTGGTTTCCTTCCTGTCACTGTTGGTTCCCTGTATGTTTTCCTTTATTTCACTTTGCATAGCCTTTACTTTTTCCTGTATTTTGTGATCATACTCAACCAATTCTGTGAGCAACCTGATTACCAGTGTTTTGAACTGTGCAACTGATAGATTGTCTATCTCTTTGTCACCTAGTTGTATTTTTCCTGGAGCTTTGATCTGTTCTTTCTTTTGGGCCTTTTTTTTTTTTTTTTTTTTTTTTTTTTTTTTTTTTTTTTTTTTTTTTTTTTTTTTTTTTTTTTTTTTTTTTTTTTTTTTTTTTTTTTTTTTTGTCATCTCAGCCCACCTGTTACATAGTAAGTGGCAGAGCTTTGGGTATTTACCAGGTCAAGGCATCCAGTTTTGCTGCATTATGTTGCTGTATGTGGGAAAGGGGTCTGAGAGGGAACAGTGCTGCTTATTTAGCTTTCTGCTGGTTTTCAGTCACTTCTTCTGCTACCCACAAGCAAATTGGGCTCTTCTGGTGCTGATTTCTGTGTAGGTGATTTTTTTTCCATTCTAGGACCCTGTGGGTCTCTCTATCAAACTCTCCTGTGAGGCTGGGATTTTCTCTTGCTGTTTCAACCCCCACAGGTTTTTCCAGTCAAAGGATTTGAGGTTTTATTTTCCCGCACTGGAATCCTGGGTTGCACAGTCTGTCTCACTCCCCAGTTGTTCCTCTCAGTTTATCAACATGCACATGTGGAACCACATGCTCTGCCAGCTGCTGCCTAGCTCAGTCTGCCAGCCACCACCTTGGCCAGAAATAATTTTTCCCTGGTTCTCCACCCGCCACCTTGCTGTGATTCCTCTCAACCCAGCTACCTATTTCTGCCCCTCCTGCCAGTCTGGATGAATGTTTCTTCTTTAACTCCTTTGTTGTCAGACTTCCATACAGTTCAATTTTCTCTCAGTTCTGGTGGTTTTTGTTTTAAAATTTGTTGCTCTCCTTCTTTTGATTGTGTGAGGAGGCACAGTGTATCTACCTACACCTCTATCTTGGCCAGAAATAATTTTCTTGGTTTAGGAGTTAGGATAATGCTGGTCTCATAAAAAGTGTTTGGGATACTTCCCTCTTGTTGAATTTTTTGGAATAGGTTGAGAAGGATAGGAGTTCACCCCTTCCTAAATGTTTGGTAAAATTCACCTGTGAAGCCATCCAATTAATGGCTTTTGCTTGCTGGTAGTTTTTTAAGTTACTGCTTCCATTTTACTAGTTGTTGTTGATCTATTCAGGCTTCCTCCTTCTTCCTGATTCAGTTTTGGAAAATTATATGATTTCAGAAATTTGTCCATTTAGCCAAAGTTGTCAAATTCCTTGGCCTATAATTATTTGTAGTAATTTCTTATACTCTTTTGTATTCCTGTTGTATTGGTTGTGATTTCTCCTCTTTCATTTCTGATTTCATTTATTTGGGTCCTCTCTCTTTTTTTCTTGATGAGTCTGGCTAAAGGCTTGCAAATTTTGTTTTTCTTTTCAAAGAACCGGCTCCTGGATTTATTGATCCTTTGAATTGTTATTTTAGTCTCTATGTCATTTAATTCTGCTCTGATCTTGATTATTTCCTGCCTTGTAATCACTTTGAGCTTTGCTTGTTGTTGTTCCTGTAGTTCTTGTAGATATGGGGTTAGGCTGTTTATTTGAGATTTTTCTGTCTTTTGTAGATAGGCCTGTATTGCTATGAACTTCCCTCTCAGGACTGCCTTCACTGTGTCCCATAAGTTTTTGGCTGTTGTATGTTCATTTTCATTTGTTTCCAGATAATTTTTTATTTCTTCCTTGACCTCATTGTTAAACCATTCATTTTTGTTTGATAACATGTTATTCAGTCTCCATGAATTTGAATGTTTTTCAGTTTTTTCCCTTGAGGTTGATTTCTAGTTTTAAGCTATTGTGATCCTAGAAGATGCTTGATATGATTTCAGTTTTCTTGAATTTGTTGAGTCTTGTTTTGTGTCCTACCATGCGGTCTATCTTTGAAGAGGTTCTGTGTGCATTTGAAAACAATGTATATTTTGTTTCTTTGGGATGAATGGTTCTGTATATGTCAATTAAATCTGTTTCATCTGGAGTGTCATTCAGTGCCACAATATCCTTGTTGTTTCTTTGCTTGGAAGATCTGTCCATTGCTGACAATAGGATGTTAAAATGTCCTAGTATGAGTGTGTTGCTGTCTGTTACCTTTCTTGATGTCTTCCAAGATTTTCTTTATATATTTGGGTGCTCCTATGTTGGGTGTATATATGTTTACAAGGGTTATATCTTGTTGATGGATTATTCCCTTAAGTATTATAAAATGTGCTTCTTTGTCTCTTTTTATGATCTTGTGAAATCTATTTTGTCTGATGTAAGTATTGCTACCTCAGATTTTTTTTTTCATCTCAATTTGCTTGGAATATTTTTTTCCAATCCTTCACTTTCAGTCTGTGTAGATATTTTGTTCTGAGGTGGTTCTCTTGTAGACAGCATATATGTGGGTCATATTTTCTTATACATTCAGCTACCCTGTATCTTTTGATGGGAGCATTTGATCCATTTAAATTTAAGGTTACTTTTGATAGATACCTTTCATTGCCATTTTTCCCCTTTGTACCTGTGTCGGCCCCCACCCCTCCCTTCTTCATCTTCTTAAAGCAGTCCCTTTAGTATCTCTTGCAATGCTTGTTTGGTGGAGATGTATCCTTTTAGCCTTGTTTTGCCTGGGAAGCTCCTTATTTTACCTTCCAATTTAAATAACAGCCTTGCTAGGTAAAGTAGTCTTGGTTGCAGGCCTTTCATTTTCATTACTTGGAATATTTCTTGCCCTCCTCTGCTGGCTCGTAGTATTTCTGTGAAGAAATTAGCTGATAGCCTTATTGGGGTTCCCTTGTATATTACTAGCTGTTTCTCCCTTGCTGACTTTAAGATTCCCTCTTGTCTTTGGATTTTGCCATTTCAATTATGATATGTCATGGAGTGGGCCTCTTTTGATTCATCTTGATTAGGACTTTCTTTGCTTCCTGGACTTGTGTGACATTTTCTCTCATCAAGTTAGGGAAGTTTCCTCTACTTTTTCAAACAGATTTTCTATCCCTTGCTCCTCTCCTTCTCCCTATGGTATCCCTGTGATGTGGATATTATTATATTTCATGTTGTCTTGTGGTTCCCTTAAACTCTCTTCTTTCTTTTTGAGGCTTTTTTCATTTTGTTGCTCTGTCTGGGAATATTTTTGTATCTTGTGCCCCAGCTCACTGATTTGATCCTGTTTCATCTAGCCGGCTTTTAATACCTTCTTCTGTGTTCCTCAATTCATAAATTGTATTCTTCATTTCCTCCTTGATCTTATTGATAGTTCCTGTATCCTTATTCATGCTGGTGTAGTACTCAGTAAGTTCCTTGTCACTTCTCTGGAATTCTTTGTAGTTCTCAGTGTGGTCATTGATCATCCTTATAATCATTATTTTGAACTCAATGTCTTATAGTTCACTTGCCTCTGTTTCATTTAACACTCTTTCTGGGGATTCCTTCTTTGCTTTCCATTCAGGATTGTTTCTTTATCTCCCCATTTTAGATGACTCCACTTGTTTATTTCTGCTTCTTAGTTGATCTAGTTTGACTCCTGTCTTCTCAGTGTGAACTTCTGTGGTAGGAGACCTGTGGGATTCAGTGTTGAAATCTACTTGATCTCTTAAACTTGATGCTCTTGGGATGCTATTTATGTGGTTTCTCTGGTTATAATTGAGTTTTGGTTGTTATTGAGTCATTCTTTGGTGGAATTGTCCCTCCAGTTGGTGGACTGAGAGTCACTCCGCCCACTATGTCTTGTATGCTGTTGTACAGGTGTTGCCAGAAGAAAACCAGGCAGCCCAGGAAACAAACCCACACCTGCAAAAGTAACCAACATCCACAATCACACTATCAAGAGCAAATGAGACAGTATTAATAAAGGTGTAAAAAGATTAAGACTATTATAAGAAAGGGAATATGAATATGAGATGACTAACTGAAAGAAAAATGATTTTGAGAAGGTAGCAAAAGGAGCCATAATAAGGGTAGGAAATACAGAAAAGGTGGTGAGAGGAAAAAGTAAAATTTACAATGTAAATTAAGAAGGGAGGGAAGAAGGCTATATTGAGTAAGAAAGGTAAGAGTATAGTATTAGGTTTCAATAGAAATATATACAGTGACAGAGAGAAAAAAAATAGGAACTGAATTGGAGAAAAAGATCCATCACAGCACTATCAACAACCAATGAGCAAAGATTAATATAGGTGGGATGGGAATAAGAGGAGAAATAGAAAAAAAAAAAACAAAAAGCTTAAGAGATGTCTAGAGGAAAGGGAAGTGATTTTGAGATGATAGAAGAGGAAGGAATACCAACAGTAAGGAATGAAAACCAGGCTAAGACAAGGAAAAAATAAAATTTAAAATGAATAAAATGGCAAGAGGAAGGTAAAACGGAGTAGGAGAGAGAATGGTAAAATTTGAGATTTGAAATACAAAACTAGTGAAGATCTAGGATTAAATTGAAGAAATGCAACAACAACCACCCTATCTAGAATCAATGAGCAAAGATTGATAAAGGTGGAAGGAGAGAATAAGGAAATTTTAAGAACAGGAAAAATAATATGAGATGACTGATGACAAGAAAAATGGTTTTGAGTGGCTGGAAAGGGGAGAAATAAATGGAAACAAATCATAGCAAGAGAGAAAATAAAATTTAAAATGAAAATAAGAATAGGACCTATGAAGGTAAAATGGAGTAAGAGAAGAGAGGAGCAAAATTTGAGATTTGAAATAAACTGTAATATAAAAACTAGTGACATAATATGCACAAGCTTAAAGGACAATAAATGAATGTTAAAAAGCTATGCAGGGGCCACCGTTACCGCTGTGGTTTATCACCAGAAGGAAAATGGCAAATCTGGAGGAACAATGGTCTGATGAGGAGAAGAGTAGGTGGAAGTTCTGAACACCAGGATACCTGAAGGAGACTGCACCACTGAATCTCACAGGTATTCTACCAAAGAAGTTCACACCATAAACCCAGGGAGCCAGAACAGATCAATTTAAGAAGTTGAGGCTAACAAGAAGAGTCTCAAAACAATGGGAAGACAATTAAACAATCCCCAAATGAAATGAAAGGGAGGAAGCCTCAGAAAGAATGCTAAATGAAATAGAGGCAACTCAACTATCAGATATTGAGTTCAAAGCAATGGTTATCAGGAAGCTCCATGA